>JAUMHB010019774.1:0-26838 GCA_032359685.1 Pittosporum tobira
CCCGCCCCAAAATTAACAATGATTGAGAAACATATCTGCAGAAGCCATCGTAATGGGTTCATTATCAGGTAGTGAATCCCATGGATTCAAGAACTCATCACCATCAGCACTGATGATCATTTGGGCATTATTATCGATATTAATTTCCAAGAATCCACTGTTTGAGTTGAAATAATCAATGATCTCACACAGAGACTCTAACCTGTGATTCAACTCAGCTAACTGAGCTTTGAGAACCGAGATTTCAGCATCCATATTAAGGTATATCTGAGTGGTAATACCAATGTTTGTGCGGATATAGTTGTTCTCAATCCTGAGTTGACCCAGTTGGGATACCAAATCGTCCAACTGCTGCTGTTTACGCATCCGTGATCTTCGTGCTGATTCACGATTTGATACCATCCTCTTTCTCTTTCTTTGATCCAGTTTAATTTGCTGGAGATTACGTTGATCATGAGAACCTGAGTACTGAAGCTGATGGCATGATCCTGAAGAAACTCCACCGGTACTTGAAGAAGCCATGTTATACATATATATGCTCACAGAAATATGACTAGGTCAGTATTGTACTACCAAAGGAAAAAAGTGAAATTATAAAGCTAAATCATGGGTTTGATTGCACTCTCTCTCTCACACACACACACACACATGTATGTATATATATATATATATATATATATATATATTTATGAGAAGACGTAGAACCAGTAGAGGAAGACAACAGAGAGGGATTGAACTAAATGAGTTCGGCGGCCGAGGGTGGAGTTTATGGTAAACCCAGAAAGGAGGACTTCACTGAGTACAGAAGACATTAATGTTGCACATTAATACGAAAAACCATTCACTAAGAGTCGATCAAACATACATGCATGAGTGATTCGTGCAGACATGTGTAGAATTATATAGATATAATCTACAAAAGGAGGGTGAGGTAGATGGATATACACTTGAGTTTCCCGGAGCAGTGTCTCAAGTTGACAGAGAAAACAGAAGATGACAAAACTATTATAGCAGTATTATGCAAGGGAAGAGTTTAGAAGGGAAAGAGGTTTTTGGTGGTGTTAGTGATGGAAGTTATAGACTAGTGATGCCCAAAGACATACTAATAAAGAAAGAAGTAACGTAGTGCTACAACCAAATACTAATAAAGAATTTGTGAAAAATGTAGCATTGGTGATTCAGTAAGACATCAGGATCCAATAATACATCCAAGTATACAAATAACAAAATACTCTCTGTTCCTTCCGCAAATTAAGATTGTCAGGAATACCCCTAAGACATGAATTTAAATTTTCGAATATTAGATTTTGAGACTATGAAAATTTATATTAAATTGAAATAAAATTTGTTGTTAGTCTTAAAATTTTAATAAAAAATGAAGAACATATGAGAATGAGAAGTGAATATTAATTCGAGGTGGGTTTCATTCATTCGTTAATGCTAGCTAACCATTTCATTTCAACCACCACTCAATTTCAATATAAAATTTCATTCCATTTTTTTTCCAAAAGAAATGAAAACCAAACACAACATAATTTTATTAATTGTAGTGAAATTTTGTCACATTGGGATCTTGATACGCCTAAAACAAAAATAAATCAAATTAAAACTCACACTTTTGAGTTCCTGAAGGGAGGGAGCAAGTTGAACGAAGTATAGCAGCCTGCTAGGTAGTTTCATACGTTGTTACCATTGAACACCACATCAAATATATATATATATATATATATATATATATGGGATGTCAAACAAGGTGTAAATGTAATAATAAAACGTGCTTGATTTAAAATGACGTACCTAAAACACGCCTTTCCAAAACTAGCATGTGTTTGCCATCTTTCGTTATCATATATCTCTGCTTCATTCCATTTTACCACTGAAACAAAAAGGAAATCAAAACCAAACGGGACAGCACAAGATATAGCAAATGAACATATGAAGTATGAATTTAACTCCAAGTACGCCATTGTACTTTATTACCAGTATATAAGCAATGTTAATTTCCAAACCAATTCAAGTAAACCGTATTATAATAAAGCTCATACAATTTGATAAATAATAGCAGAATTCATATATCCTCGCTTCTATAGATACAAA
Organism: Pittosporum tobira; assembly: GCA_032359685.1. Taxonomy (NCBI): domain Eukaryota; kingdom Viridiplantae; phylum Streptophyta; class Magnoliopsida; order Apiales; family Pittosporaceae; genus Pittosporum; species Pittosporum tobira. The sequence goes on from JAUMHB010019774.1 coordinate 2,098, forward strand.
ACTAGAACGCCTTACAAACGCGTTATACAAAGCAAAATAGGTTTCCCATTTGTTGTATAGAGAAACAAAGAAAAGAAGGCAGCTTCTGCACATTATTAGCGCATACCAATGGAGTTATAAATTGCTTCAGGATGATAATGAAGCATTTCCCTCAACATCATCTCCCTAATCATAGGTTCCCCCATATTCTCATCGATATCAAGATCGATCGGAATCTGGGCTGGAGGATCGCAGCTTGAGTCATACAGACCTGACATGTAAGAGTGATGGAGAGCTTCTGTGACAGTTATTCTCTTGGACGGATCAAACACAAGCATCCGCTGCAATAAGTCCAAAGCTAGAGGATCCGCCTGGGGATATAAAGTAGAAAGGTGGGCCCCTCTAGAGTAAGGGAGTGAACTGATGAATCTCCGAGCCTTGGGATTATCAATAAAAGTGAGATCAGTTTCTTGTTGGCTGCCAAGAACGTTGATGATTAGTTTAAGCTGGTTGAGGCACTCAGTTCCAGGAAAGATGGGTTTGCGTCCAAGAATTTCAGCAAATATGCATCCTACGGACCAGACATCAATGGAGGTTCCATAGTTGTCACAACAGAGAAGAAGCTCTGGGGCCCGGTACCAGCGAGTGACGACATATTCAGTCATAAACTGTCCGTCATCTCTGTTTGTGCGTGCCAATCCAAAATCACATATCTTCAGATCACAGTTAGCATTGACAAGGAGATTACCAGGCTTCAAATCACGATGAAGAACATTTGCTGAGTGAAGATACCTCAAACCACGAAGTAACTGGATTGACAAGTAAAATTATTAGGATTATATACTACTAAAGTTTTAAAGATTTTTTATACAGAAGTCAAAAGGGAAATATCGTTGCAGCATGAAATAAGAAACACAAAATCTGGAAATCACGATTCATTTATAATTCAATGGGGTTTTATATTCTACTAGCATGTATCCGCTGATTCATGCAGATAAAAAAATGTTAACCAGAGAACACCATCTCTTAGAGTAACAAATAGTTTACACAAAAAAAGAAGCAGCTTATAGTAACAAACCAGTGTAGTTTTAACAGAATAGATGACTTTCCATTAGCCATCCCAAACATTAAAAGTTTTTTCGCATATCATTTCTAAGAGGAGGTTTGATCACCAGTGTTAACTACACTAACCCCTTAAAGTTATATCTATCCAGATTCCCTATCCAATAGGTGCAGGCAGAAAGAATGAATGAATCTTGGAGACGCCATTCCAACCAAGATGCTATCCAATGGGTAGAGGCAGAAAGATCTTTGACACACATTTCCAACCACAATGTAGTGTTAAACTTTAAAAGCAATCAGCTTGTAATCTGATGATGCCAACTAAGAAAGCTCTCAGAATATAAATAATGATCTAACAGTTCAGATCCCTTTTTTTTCCAGATCCACATCCTCTTTTTTGATACTAAAACTATTTCTAGCTTACAAGTCTATTGTTCATTTTTGGAGATGGGAAGTATGGACAAGAAAACAAAGGGACATCTTTTTTTGAACAAAATGATACACAGTGTATTTAGATCGATACTTTACTATAGCAGGAACACAATGAGCATAATTTCCAGTATCAACTCATGTAATTCTGCACGAAGAACAAAGGAATTACCAATTAATTATGCTTAAAGTACTATACATTCTTCAACACATTCACTTTGGAACAGGGTTTAGCCACTTTGCTTATTAAAATTTGTCATATACTGTCAAGACTTATCTGTGCTAGTTATAATTGGATTTATTAAAATATGAAAATCAAAATCAAGATTGAAATTAACATACAACTTCAGTCTCCAAGTTCTAACATTATCATCAGCAATTATTTTCAAAAATAGGATAAGATACTTGTAAAGATAGTTCCATACCTGAAACAAAAAGTACTTGCAGTGATCACTTGAGAGAGGTTGCGACGACTTTATAATGTGATGAAGATCAGTATCCATCAATTCATAAACCAAGTACACATCTTTGAAACTATTTCTGTAAATCGGCACCATCACATCCTTCAAAGCAATCACATTCTCGTGCCTGATGTGCCGGAGCAGCTTCAACTCCCTAAGAGTTCTCAAAGCATCAATTTGATTCCCAAACACATTGTTGATCTTCTTGATCGCGACTTTCTCGTTTGTTTCTCTATTAATCGAAGAACATACCACCCCATAGGCTCCTCTTCCTATGGGCTTGATCGGGACGTATTTCGTGTCAATCTCAAATAACGTTTGGTATATTGTGTAGTAATGCTTCCCTCTCGGCCTAGTACCGTTCGGTGGCTCCACATGGGTTGCCATTTTTGCTGCAAATTATACAAAGTTTAACTAACATAACAGCACTTTAAAAACTTCAATTACTAAGAATTTAATAAAGAAACACCACAAATTTAACAAGATATTCCTCTAAATTCAATTATCAGTATATCAATACTAATTCTTTACATATACTTACGTGCCGCAATTCGATCTTTCTGTAGATCCTCTTCTTGAAGTTTCTACCAATTATGTAAACTTTCAGAATTCTGACTTTCCTTTGGCTTCAATCTTCCTAAATTCGCCGCAATTTCTGTGTAACCTTTACCGATAGATGAACTTGTGCGTTTAACGTTATCTACACATAAAGCATCCACTTTTCATATGCAGGGGAATTTCCCGAAATTCTTGCGCTTTCAGTAAGATTTCAATAATATTCTTGAGAACCAAACGCTCCCTTATCACACACTATCTCTCTGAATTCAAGAATTTAAAGCTCTCAATCCTGGATTTCTCGTCAAGTGAAATTGTGATCATTTAGAGATAAAATAAAGTAAGAGAGAGAAAGCATAGAGAGAGACGGGCATCCGTAACATCTGGGCGGTAAGGCATGACGGAGTGACTCACTATTTCTTACACCAGACAAACACGACAGCTAACGAATCTTATCCCACTCGGTTACTACTGTTTCATTTTTTAAGTTGGATAATTCGACTTCTTTCTGCTCGATCCGTGTCCAACTTCTTGCTCTCATGAAATATACCATTTTAAATTTTTTAATCTTAATTTATATAATAATTTTATATACACTTTTTTATTTTAAAAATAATAAATAAAATATTAAAAAAAAAAAATTTAAATAATTATTTTTTAATATTATCTTTGCAAGTGAATAATATAAATATAGAAGAAGATATCTATCTGTACTCATTTTTTTCGTATTCTTCGTACTTTTCATCTTAATCATCCATAATAATCTTAACCATTATATAATCAAATATGTGAAAATAGAAAAATTGAGATGAAAAGTATGGAGGGTATGGAATGAATGAGTATGAAAGGGAGCTTTATGTAACCTAAATAAATGATTAAAAAAAAATAATTACAAACTAAATGTAGTAGTCAAAATCATTTATTTCGAAATAATAAAAATGGTACTTATGTTCATTATTTTTAGGACATATGAAGTATATATTTTTAATTTCACGTTTGGTCATATTTTTATAATTTAATCTTTTTTTAGTTAGGTTGATTTTCTTAATTAAATAATAAATCAATTAATTTTGTTTTAAAAAAATAAGAAAAAATTCACTTTCAATTATTTCTTTCCAATTATAAGAGAGAAAAACGAAAAATTATTTGGAGTACGGAGAGATAATCTTGAATACCACAGTAAGAGAAAGATAAATGGAGAAAAAAAAAAAAAGAGATTCAGTTAACTAAAAAGAGAGGTTTATTTAAATGACATGCAAAGATAAATTAAAGAAAGAAAAAATGATAATAGACGTATATTTTATAAGTAATACAATTAAAATAAAACAAATAAAATATTTTTTATGTATCTTAAAATTCGTGTCACGTGTCAAAATGTGTTATTTACATTACTCTTACTTTTTCCTATATGTATACTTTAAAAAATTATTATCATAATTAACACTATTTAATCAAAAAAAGAACATTATATATTTTATAATATAAATTTTATGGGAGAGTGTATGATTATCTCATTTTGAAAATAGTATAAATAGAGCTAATCAATTTGGCTTGGCTTGCTAATTCAAAATGCTAAGCTTCTTTTGGCGTAAAATATAATATAATAATATTATAGGTCTGATTGGTGAAATTGATTATTGGTGATTATAACTTATTTTTAAAATTTAATTATTTTAAAATTAATTTTAAAAAATAATTTAAAAATTTTTATAGGTTAAGTATAACAATACTATTAATTTACTTAAAAATTTTAATTAATAAATATTTTTTTTAGCTCAAAAAAAATATAATCAACAAATAAATTATAAGTTATTCTGAAATAAATTGTACTAAATAAGTGCTATGCATATTATCAAATTGTACACAATTTGATGTATTAAATTATAATTAATTATAATAATAACACTATCTCATGTATAATTAAATATTTATTAATTATAATTTAATATATATATATATATAACATTAACAAATACTATAATTTTATACGATTTGCTTCCGATTTATCCAATGGGTCTCGTGACAGTAGAAACATTCCACAAGGAGAGGAGTTATATCTGTCAAGGAAATGGCACCACCACGTGGAAAGAAGAATGGTACAGAGCGGCCGGCTCAGTTCCATTGCGTAGTCGTAATCGCCGTGCGGGTCCAACCCCACCTAAGACTTGGCGTGTACAGTTTTAATTGACGAATCATAAAGTCAAAGTGTAGGATAAAAGTACATTGAAGCCTTGGTTTACAACCCTCATCCTCTTATTAGAAATATTATTAAAATTTTTATATTAAATATCTGAAACATATTATGTTTTGAAATTAGGATAAATTTTTAATATATGTTTATAGTAAAATGATAATTTCAAATACTGTAATATTAAAAAATATATATTATTAATTTTAAAATGTGTGATAAAATAATAATCGTATATAATTTTAGAACCGAATATTATTTTTGTAACATCCATTGGTATATAACTACTTTAGAGAAATGATATTTCTGTCTATATGCAAACAACATATTTGTACTTTTGTTTTTAAAAAAAGATTTTCTCACATATCCATTGGTAAATAAGCATTTGTAAAATATTAATTTTTAAAAGATATTAAATACTGTATTTACTTGCAACAAGAGAACTATACTATTATTTAATCATTTAAAACCTGTGGACTTGTCAAGTAGTAGTACATATCATTTGTCAATATTTTTCAATGTGAACAGGGTAAAATATTCGAGAATTTGATCCTGCGGAGTGATTTAGAAAAAGCTGTGTGGCTATATTTATATACATCCAAACCCACGTGCATGCTAGTTGTTGCAACAGTAGCAGTATTTCCATATTTTTTTGTTTTTATTTTTATTTTTATTTTAGTTTTTGTTTTTGAGCATAAATAATTATACTCGTTTAGTATACTTTATTTAAAAATAAATTATATATTATTTAATAATTAAATTATTAAATAAATTATTAGTTCACTTTATTATAATTTTTTTAAAAATAAATTATTGAATAAATTTTTAAAATTTAATTTTTTAAAAGTAATTATTATATATTTTAATATTTTATATAATTTAAAAATAAATTATTAAATAAATTAAAATAAATAAAATAATTATCACCTCAAATAAATTTTATCAAATAGACTCATAGGCTGGCTGCGCTTTGATGAACGAAGTCCTAGTCTGTCTTGTCAAAGAGGAAGGCCACCTAACAAAACCCAGATAATTAATAATAGATTCTGGTGGATGGCCTAACTTGTTAATCCTATACAGTACTTCCTAGAATCATCCCTATCCCATTTTTATTTATTTATATTTAGATTTAGATTTAAGCAAATGGGCTATTTTTAATTTATTTTTTTTTTCCATTTGTGACATTTGTCTCTAAATAGAAATAGCCTCCGGTGAATCTTGATTTCACCTATAAAAAAAATATCGATTTTGACTCCGATTTTATTCTAATAAATACATCAAATAATTTATTTTTAATTTTATTGTAATATTATTGTGAGAAATCAAATAATTCTAACTCAAAAGATAAAACATAATTTTTTTTACATATAGCGAAGAGAAAGATCACAAACACTGATGTCGAAGGGCAAGTAAAGGAGGAATTTTTAATGGTCATCTAAAATAAAATATTGATTTTTGGTATTTTGGAATACTCTAAATTTGTGAGTGAGGATTTACAATTTCGACGCAATTCTTAGTTTTGCTGGGAAAGATACTGGAAAATAAAATGATGGCAGAACCCTTTTCGCAACCTCTCTTTGTTGGTTGAGCTATGGGAGAAAAGTATTAGATTTAATTTAATTTAATTTTTTTTTGGTTTCAAAACTAATAAAAACAGTTATTCATTCTTAGGCGGTTCATGAATTTTAAAATCTAAAATGAGTAAAGCTCTCAGCATGTACTTTTTTGGATTGTCATTTTAAAATGTATCTTCAATTTGGGTCTGACACATTAGAAACTAAAATTTTGAAGGAAATTTAAAATTCTTTTTGGAAATATTTTAGGTTTCATTATTTCAAGCTAAAAGAAAAAAAAATGAGATGTGGCTGCTGGGATTCGAGCCCAGGTCTCCACGGCCACAACGTGGAATTCTCACCACTAAACTACAGCCACTTAATTCTTTTATAGGCAGCCACATTGATAAAGTGCACGTTTTGTAGTAAAATTGGAAAATTATAATATTTAAACGCAATAAAATATCATGTTTGGTAAATTGTGATATATTAAATCTAAGTTCAAAAAATTGAGTTTACAACTGAAATTTAATTTCAATAAAAACTTAAAGTTGAATTTACGCTGCAAATTGCGGTTTTAAAAATTATACTAAATAAGCCCAAAGTGAATTGCTCTTCTTCGTGTGGACTCTGAAACTATGAAGCCCCATTTCCAATGGGCCATACCAACCAAAACCTAGAAGCATTATAGCCTATGGGCTATCGCTTCCTTTATCCAGCAATTAGCGTGCAGCAGTTCAAGATCTGTCATATTTTTCCTTCACCAAAAAAAAATTAAAAATACTTTAATATACATACATACCATAAGAAAATAATAATAATAATAAATAAATAAATATAAAGATGGTTAGGCTTATGACACTAAAGCGGCTGCGGCTAGGGATGACTACGCTTACAACAGCAAAGTGGTTGCGGCTAGAGATGGTTAGGCTTACGGCAGCAAAGTGGCTACGGCTAGAGATGACTAGGCTTACGACAGCAAAGCGGCTATGGTTAGATATGGCTAGGCTTACGGCAGCAAAGCGGCTAGAGATGGTTAAGCTTACGGCAGCAAAGTGACTGCGGCTAGAGATGGCTAGGCTTACGGTAGCAAAGCGGCTGCGGCTAGAGATGACTAGGCTTACGACAGTAAATCGGCTGCAGCTAGAGATGGCTAGGCTTACGACAGCAAAGCGGCTGCGACTAGAGATGGCTAGGCTTACGGCAGTAAATCGGTTGCGGCTAGAGATGGCTAGGCTTACATCAGCAAAACGGCTGCGGCTAGAGATGGCTAGGCTTACATCAGCAAAGCGGCTGCGGCTAGAGATGGCTAGGCTTACGATAATAAATCGACTACAGCTAAAGATGACTAGGCTTACGACAGTAAATCGGCTGCAGCTAGAGATGGTTAGGCTTACGGCAACAAAGCGGCTGCGGCTAGAGATGGCTAGGCTTGCGGCAGTAAATCGGCTGCAGCTAGAAATGGTTAGGCTTACGACAGTAAATCGGCTGCAACTAGAGATGGCTAGACTTACGGCAGCAAAACAGTTGCGGCTAGAGATGCCTAGGCTTACGGCAGTAAATCGGCAGCTAGAAATGGGTAGCAAAGCGGCTGCGACTAGAGATGACTAGGATTACGGCAGTAAAGCGGCTGCAGCTAGAGCTTTAGAAAAGTCAACAGAGATGACTAGAAGAAGAGCACAGTTACAGTGCAGAGAAAGACGAACGCGGCCTAGTAGACAGGTATGACGGATTCAATAGATATCGTGGTGGCGGATTCAGTGAATTTTTGTGTGTTTTAATCACATTATATAAAGAAACTAGGAAGAATGTTGGAAGTCATCTTGTCAACTTACTCAATTTTTTTATTTTTTTTATTTTTTTTATTTGTCAAAAAGGGAAGATGGAAGGATATGCATTCATTCAGACTAGGGGAATGTCCACTATGCGACTACCATTACGCTAAAATGAAATATACATAACACATTCACAGTCCCTTTGCTCTCTTGATGGCGACCAATCCTCTTGATCATGGTACACTGATAGATATTCATATCTGATACTGGTTCTGTTTATTTCAGTTTATTTAAATTAATTATAATTTATTTTTAAAAATTAATTATAATTTATTTTTAAAAATTAATTATTTTTATTAATTAAAAAAATATATATAAATTAAATATAACCTATACTGTCAACTTATTTAAAAAAATTAATTAATAAATATTATTTTTTTAACTTATAATTTATTTTAATTATAAAATAAATTTTAAATTATTTTAAAATAAATTACGTCAAACATTTCCGCTGTATCTGTTTGCACGGTTATATGATCCAATTAAATTAAATACTCAGTATCTCGAAAAAGAAATAGTGACATTCAGTGATGTCTGCACTGCACGTGGTTAAATTCTTCCAAGTTTGAACCATAATTTGTTGTAGTAGTAGTAGAATAAAGGTCGTCAGGTGGGCCATAAGAAGTCCGGGTCAAGCAGATTCATAGTCCGGTTTTGATCCTGCCCTGACCATTCTCTACGTCCACAGCCACCAGTGGGCTGTATAAATTTTGTATGCGAGAATGGTCCCGTTCCTTGAAGCATGATTAGCAAGTTATGCAACAAACGAGATTCGAAGTCAACAACATATTCAAACATCGGAAGCACGCTGTATTCATTAGATAATGAAACTTTTGTCTTATAATCAAACTAGTTAAAACCATATTTCATCATCATCATCATCATCATCATCATCCTTAATTTGGCTAGCTAATTCAACTTGTTTACACTTGAGGAAATTAACCACACCATCTAAAGCAATATCAACATCCTCACTCTTCAGCAATTCCTCGGCAATTTCAGCAGGAGTGACATTTACCTTCCCCATCAGCTCTTCAATTTCACCAAACAGGCGGTGATTTTTCAGGTCAAGGTAATTAGAAGCCAAAACCCTAAACCCATTATGTGTACAATAGGACATGTGAATTTGCATATCCATACGTCCAGGCCGCAACAAAGTAGGGTCAAGCTTATCCTTATGATTGGTAGTGAATACAATAATCCTCTCATCTCCACAACTTGACCATAACCCATCTATAATATTCAGTAAGTCCGACAAAGTGAACTGCAAAAAAATACCAGAAAGTAAGTAGGAGAAAACTAATCAAAATGGCAAGCAATTAGAGCAATGTAGAAATATATTACTTACTTTGGAGTTGGAGATATCGTCGTCGTCGTCGTCTTCGCTGCTGCTCCATTCAACGCGATGTTTCATTTGGGCACTGCAATCAATATCCTCAATCACAAACAATAGACCCATTTTTTGTCGCCAAAAGTACCCTCCTAAGATCCGAATTGGAGTACAAGCTGGTAAGCTCCAAATCATATATATCAAAGTGGAGATAATTGGCCATGGCAGCAATCAAACTGGATTTACCAGTACCAGGTGGCCCATACAACAAATATCCTCTCTTCCAAGCTTTCCCCACCTTCTTGTAGTAATCCTTTCTCCTCAGAAACCCCTCTAAGTCATCGATTATGGACTCCTTCATGTCCGGATCCATGGCCAATGTATCAAAAGTAGATGGATGCTCCAAATTAATGGATCCCCATTCACCTCTACCTCTACCTTCTTCGTCGTCATATGAAGAACAATCCCTACTGAACATCTTCACAACCTTTTCATTATCCTTTAATTCTTTCGATTTAGCTAAAACAAAAGGCAAGTACTCGTCGAGTACTACATCCTTTAATTTCTTGTTGAAGCGTAACTCGAAGAATTTTTTGTGTTCGACCGTAACTAACTTCCACTTAAGCTCAAGGTTTTGAAATGTGTCCATGATCTCGCTGTTAATCTTGATGCTGAGGTTTTGCTGACTTTGAACCGCTCCGTGTCCTAGCTGATTTTGATACGGAGATACATCTCGGCCGATTCGTAAACTTGGTTCTTAATGTATCCGCAATTCTCGTCGATCACGATGGTGATGAGCTGAGGAGAGAGGGGGGTGAATAGGTCTCGGAGCGCGGACTCGAGGTAGGATCGGACGGGACTAGGAATGAGTTCGTTGGTTATGGATCGGACCAGTATCGTTGAGGCTGCGAGTGACGCGTAGGCGGAAAAGAGCGATGACGCAATTGTCTGCATCTCGGAGGGGAAAAACTTAGATAATTGGATCGGGGTAATCGGAGATTGTAAATCGGGCGTCGATTTGTTTGGTATTTCGCCTTCATTGTGTCTACTAACTGTGCAGGAGTTGGAGCGAACACTCGAGTTGCAAATGGAAGAGCTTCGGAAGATAGAGTGAGACGTCGCCGTTTTGGTGGAGTAACATGGATTTCGTGGGAGGGTTTGGGGGAAGTTTAATCGGCGATTACAGGTGACCAGACCTGGATGTGTGGTGGCAGTAGGAGGACGACACGAATAGCGACGGAGAGACGAAGCTTCTGCGGTTAACTCCGTCGGTTGGACCATCACAAGCTTCAACTAGGTAAACGTGTTGTATATTTGAAGAGTATATATATATTTGCTGTCAAAAAAATAATGAATCAATTTTTATTATTTTTTATATGGAGGAAGTGTATATATATATATATATATATATATATATATGTTCAATTGGATCAAAACAAATTACAATTTTTATTTTTATTACAATTTATACTTATTAAAATTTATTTTAATCAATTAATGCAATTATAATTATATCCAATTTATATATTCTTCTCTTATTAAAATTAATATATATTTTCATTTGTTTAGATTTATAAATTTTGGAATCCTAACTCCCTAACTAATCTTTATCATCATTCATCTGGTGGCAAGGAAAAAAAAACTTATTCTATATTCATCCAACATCTAGGTTTTTTAACTAGTATTGTTTTCATCTATTCGTGCATACATTCAATATAGATATTCAAACTAATTTAACACTTACTTTTTTAAGATTAAATGACTTCATTAATAATAATTATTAAGAATTAATAAATTACCCAAGTTAACTTTCTTTTTTTGATAAATCTTTCAAATATTTAATATTACTTCATAACTTAATGAATATATTTACAAAAATATAGCTTAATTAACAAACAGGCTTCGAAGTATATGTTGGACAAAAAAAAATTGAAAACTATGATTTCTACTTTTTAGCTACAGATAGTAGTAAAATAAAATTTAAATCAAATAAGTCATTCAAAAAGCAGAGCAGTTAACGGATAGTAAAAAATTAGTGATATATACGAAATAATATAACTACTTTTATGGAATAAATTTTTATATGAAATATTTAGTAATGGATCATACAAAAATAATATGATTTACGTAGAAATAATTATTTACTTAAATAATATTATTGTAATTCTATACTCACACTTCTGATCATTATTCAAAAAATAAATGTAATTTTTTTCTTTCCTACCTTACGGGTCTCACTTTTAAACTTGGTCATGCTTTTATTTTTAATTTAATTATCAATATTTTTTAAATTAACTTACAAATAATTTGTGTTTCGCATGAACTTTTATAGTCTATATTATTAAGGTTGTTCGGTCGTCTTATCATACGACGCTGTTATCTTATTTTCACACTTTGGTCGAAATTATACACTTGATTGAGGCCAAGGAAGAGAACTAGAGTAAGATATATTTTACAGATAAACAACGGAAAATTCTTCATCTTCTTCGGAAATTGGGGTTAACATTTATTATTATTTTTTAATTTATCCTCTCATTCTAAATACGCAATTGTATTTTGTATTTTTTTTTTCTTGGTAAAGTAAGTATATAAATAAAGAATAAAGAGAAAATTCAATTCCATAATTGTTGCACCAAAATTAAAATTATAACTTAACTCAATTAATAAGGAAGAAAATAACTCCAAACACTTTAAAAATTGGAATATTCAAACCTAAGACATCTAACTTCACAAGGAGAAAATAATTTCACACAATTTTAAAGATTTTAAAACATTTTACAATTAGAACCCTTTTAGGAGTGTCTTATGTTAGCTTAAAAATACTTTTAAGTGCATATTTGAATTTTTTTGGTATTTGATTATCAACTTAAAGTATTTTTAGATTGTTCACATGTGAACTACAATGCTTATGGTAAAAGCTGAAATTTTGTGTTTTTGAATCTTGTTGAAACCAAAAACTAAAATTATTTGATATATATGGAAAACGTGTCTTAACTTATTTAATGTAAAAATTAATTAAATATTTTTATTTTTTAAAAGTACTTTTATCTATACTTAATCAAAACTTTTATTTTTTATTTTCAAAGTAATTTCACTAAAAAATCTACTATTAAAAATAATTTACTCTAACACAACGCTATATAACACATTTTCAAATGAGGCCTTACACAATCTCCAAATCTTGATTTTAATCATTGGGTTAACTTCTCGTTTTAAGGGGAGTCAAGCTCTCCTATATAGCCACCATACTTCTTATATCAACCATCTATTGTAATATCAATTGTTTATTAATAAATAGTTAAAGGAGATCGTCCTAAATTAAGATTAAGGTTTTCACTTTAGCCCTAATCAGGACAAATGTGGCATACCACCTGACAACCCGTACGGTCAGTCACTCTCGAGACTCGGCTATTCGTCTCGACCAAACAAAGACCGAGCCCAACTTTCGATCCCCCGGAAGGAGTTAACACCCATTTCTGTCTGCCCGGACTAACGCCGTCAAGGACTTTTAAACTATGCATCATGGGCCCAGGCTTTCCCAGCTAGCAGTCCCAAATCATTTCATCGATTGGGCCTGATTCAGCCTGGTTCAGGTCCAGCGGTCATTTGCACAAATTAGGAGATCCGAAAACTCACAAAAAAAGAACCCAAACATACTTAAAACACACGGTAAACTCCACCATCTCCTACTTAATACTCAGATTATCACCTTAATTTCAACTAACTTAAGCATCAGAGAGGGGAACGAGGGAATAAACCCCCTATGTTGCTCGTATTTCAGATGAATTTACTTCCGCCGACGTGTGCCTAGCTGGAAGTGAAGTTTGGACTTGGTCAACGGTCGAGTTGGTCCCAACAATAGTTATGGTCAAATATGTAGAAAATGATTGATAAGCATATCTCAACCATTTATTGTAATATCAACTGTTTATCAATAAATTATTATTAAATATGTGAAAAATGAATGATTGACATGTAATGCAATAAGTTCCACTATGAAAAAATATTTCTCTATTTTATTTACTGTGTTGCAAATAAGGACATTTTAATTAGGATGTAGTGCGATAAGTTCCACTGTAATCCATTTGAATCTATTACGAGCCAAATGTATCATAAATTTTTTCCAAAAGAACGGATTTTAACCTTGATTATTAAGTTGTGCAACCACCAAAATTCAAAAAGGGCAACAACATTCTAATATTGGAAGGACATCATTAGATAATAAAACTACTAGTAGTATATTTTACAAACTACTCCGCATAAAAACATTGACTCATCATTTTATTTTTGTAGTTTCCTCTGTTTTGTTTGATTCAATCGCCAGAAGGCTTCCGTTTCCTTTGCTGCTTCCAGCCACTTTCCTAAAGAATCTCCAAGCTCTTTTCTGAATCTTACTCGACTTCACTACTTTTGGTTCTTGAAATTCAGCTTCATTAGTACCTTCTTTCATATTACTATTCTTATCCTTGGTCTCATTTTTTTCATCATCATCATCTTTAATTTTGCTAGCTAATTCAACTTGTGTACACTTGAGGAAATTAATCACACCATCTAAAGCAATAACAGCATCCTCACTCCTCATCAATTCCTCCGCAATCTCAGCAGGAGTGACATTTACTTTCCCCATCAATTCTTCAATTTCACCAAACAGGCCGTGATTTTTCAGGCCAAGGTAATTAGAAGCCAAAACCCTGAATCCATTATATGTACAGTAGGACATATGAATGTGCATATCCATACGTCCAGGCCGCAACAAAGCAGGGTCAAGCTTATCCTTATGATTGGTGGTGAATACAATAATCCTCTCATCTCCACAACTTGACCATAACCCATCTATAAAATTCAGTAAACCCGAAAGTGTCAACTACAAAAACCGCACACAGAGAAAACTGGGTTAAAAAAACAACTATGCAAAATTTGGACAAAGTACAGATAGTTAAACGACTTACTTTAGAGTTGGAACTATTATCGTTGTCCCGTTCATCGCGATCTATCATTTCGGCGCTGCAATCAATATCCTCAATCACAACAATGGACCTATTTGTTGTTGACAAAAGTACCCTCCTAAGGTCCGAATTGGAGTACAAGCTGGTAAGCTCCAAATCATAAATATCAAAGCGGAGATAATTGGCCATGGCAGCAATCAAACTGGATTTACCAGTACCAGGTGGCCCATACAACAGATACCCCCTCTTCCAAGCCTTCCCCACCTTCTTGTAGTAATCTTTCCTCCTCAAAAACCTGTCTAAGTCATCAATTATGGACTTTTTCATGTCCGGATCCATGGCCAACGTATCAAAAGTAGATGGATGCTCCAAATGAATGGATCCCCATTCACCTCTACTTTCTTCGTCGTCATACGAATAACAATCCCTGGTAAACAGCTTCACCACTTTATCATTATCATTTATTTCTTTCGATTTAGCTAAAACAAAAGGCAAGTACTCGTTGAGAACTACATCCTTGAATTTCTTGTTGAAGCATAACTCGAAGAATTGTTTCTCTCCGTTATTTTGTTGTTCCACCGTGACAAACTTCCACTTGAGGTCAAAGTTCTGAAATGTGTCCATGACCTCGCTGTTTTTCTCGATGCTGACGTGGATCTTCTTTTGCCGCGGGGTTTTGTTCACTTTGAACCTTTCCGTGGCCGGGCTGATTTTGGTACTGAGATATATCTCGGCCGATTCGTAAACTTGGTTCTTAATGTATCCGAAATTCTCGTCGATTACTATGGTGATGAGCTGAGGAGAGAGAGGGGTGAATAGGTAGTGGAGCGCGGACTCGAGATAGGATCGGACAGGACTCGGAATGAGTTCGTTGGTTACGGATCGGATCATCATCATTGCGGCTGCGAGTGACGCGTAGGCGGAGAAGAGCGATGATGCCATCGTCTGCATCTCGGAGGGGAAAAACATTTTGATAACTGGATCTGAAGAAATCGGGTAATCGGAGCTCACCACTTCGATGAATTGAGTCGCTTTAAGGGAATGAGCGAGTGTGTGTAGCGTGAGGGTGTCGGGATATATAGTATGATAATAGGACTTGAGTTTAAATTTAGTCGGTTGACTGGCGGTAATGGACGATGACCAAGAGAGAAGAGTAGCCTCCAAGAATTGCTTCGCACAGAGACAGAGACGTTGAATGGTTTGAAGAATGGTGACGTGTCATACATTTATTTGCTACACTGAAAGGTTCCATAAGGTTGAATGGTATGGCAGCGGCAGAGGATTACTGCTCAGCTTGGGTACAACGCTTCCCAACTTCTTTTATTTTTGACACAACGCTTCCTGACTTGCGTACCCAATACGTTGTTGATTATATAGAAGAACTACTGTGGAGCGAACCGTGTGTTTGGTTGCCGACATGGAACGAATAAGTGTTTGGGTGGTTTTAATTATTGAAATTATTATAATTTATTTTGAAAAATTAATTATTTTATTAATTTAAAATTTTTTATAAGTTAAATATAATAATATTATCAATTTATTTCAAAAAATCAGTTAATAAATATTTTTTTAGCTCATTTTTTTTTAATTAATGTTGGGACCAACTCGATCATTAATTAAATCCAAACTTCACTTTTAGTTCTGCATACGTCTGCGATAGTGGACTCATCAGAAACACGGATAATACGAGGGGTTTGTTTACTCGTTCCCCTCTCGAATGCTTAAATTAGCGAAGATGTTAAGTTGATAATTGAAATAATAAGATAGAGAATGAGAGATTTACCGTGTGTTTTTTAAAAGTGTATTTGAGTAGAATTTTGGCTCTTTTGTTTTTGAAGTGAGGATTCATTTCATTTGTGCAAATGAGGTGGTATTTGTATAATTTGCCTTAACTCACAGCGCAATAAAGTAAGTATGACGCGCCTTTTTTGAATTGATATGGCTGCAGAGGTTATGCGGCTAATTGAACACCATCTTAGAACTTATTTATGGCATTTGGGCTGCTGGACCCGGAACATGCTGAGTTTGGCCCAATCGATGGGATGAATTGGACCTATTAGTTGGAAATGCTTGAGCCCAAAGCGTATAGTTTGAAAGTTATTGACAGTGTTGGTTCCGTCGGACAGAGATGGATGAAAGCTCTTTCCATGAGCCAATAGCCGGGCTCGATCCTCTTTGGGCGGGACGGGTTGCCAAGATTTGAGAATGACCGGTCGCATGAGTTGCCACGTGAGATGCCACGTTGCCCTAATTAAAACTAAGGTAAAAATTCTAACTCTAATTTGGGACGATCTCCATCAATTAACAAATAAATTATAATTTATTCTAAAATAAATTGTCTCAAATAAGCCTTAATTTATCTATTTGTTTAATTATTATGTATTCCTCACGTTTAAAAAATATATATTTTTCCATTTCAAAATAATAATAAACTATTTAGATTTTTTTTTCTTAAATAATTGTCACTTACATCTTCTAAGAATAATAAAGTATTTACTTTTCTATAATATCTCTTGACTCTATTATCTTTTCAAGAAAGAAACATTATCTCTTGTATTTATTTTTTTAATTTTTCATACAGACATACTAATGAGATTTCACACAAATTTTAATCAAAAAATTATTATATTAAATGTATTTTAAAGAAGTTTGTTTAAGTTTAAAAAGTTTATTATCCTGTAATGGAATGAGCATAACTTAGTATTTTGTCTTATACTAGAGTATTGGATTATTATATTTCAGAAACATGTTACTCTATCCGTCCAAATTTAAATGTCATAAATTTTATTATTTTCAATATAAAATTTAAGATATTCTAAAAATATATTTTATATTTTTATATGCTTAAGATGTTTATTTATTAATTTTTAATATATTCATCATGTATTTAAAAAAATATAATATGTAATTATGTTTTTAAAATGTCTTAAAATTTGTATCAAGTATTAATAAAGAAAATAAAATATTTAAACTTGGGTGGCACCTTTACTCCTACCATATCTGTTCTAAAAATCTCTACTTAACTTCAATTAATCTTCGAGTAAATCATGTCTTCCTCTAACATTTAAGTTAATTAGACGCCTTGTGACGCGCTCAAATTTTCACCTTTGAATATTCGTAAAAATTTGGTCGTCAGATATTATTTCAATAAACTTATTTTTTATTCTAAATAAACGAATTCAAATCTTCTGCCTTAATATCTAATTTATTTTTTATTAGCCTTTGAAATTCATTGTTATCTGGAGAGAGTAAATAAAATAGCCTCATGTGAGCAAGAAATAAATGCGTGTTATCATTGGTATTTAAGTAGTTTTAGGTACCAATGAGTCCACTAAATTTATTTGATAGCAATTTATACAAATATTTAGAAATTATGAAACATATCTAAATTCTAAGGTATGCATAGTGAGCCCTCTCAACCTTCTAATTTCTTTGCACAATGACCAGCGGGAACTCTATGGTTACAGGACAAAATAATCTTGTTATTATTATGTACCATCTTTTTTAAAGTAAAAGTTTGATATAATTTTTATATA
The DNA here is from genome assembly GCA_032359685.1 of Pittosporum tobira. Classification (NCBI taxonomy): domain Eukaryota; kingdom Viridiplantae; phylum Streptophyta; class Magnoliopsida; order Apiales; family Pittosporaceae; genus Pittosporum; species Pittosporum tobira. Next base: position 19,972 of record JAUMHB010019774.1, read on the forward strand.
AAAGAAAATTTTCTATTTTTTAAAATTATATATACACACACACACACAAAAAGAATAATTTTAAAAAATCTGAGTGTTTTATGTAAAAGTATAATATAACACCCACCATAGTCCATAGACATTCAAATTGTTGGGATTACTTGATTAGTATCATTGTTTTAAAAAAATTTGTTTAATTTTAATTAATTCTTGATTAAATTTAGGTTATCTTTTAACGCATAAGTTTAATATGTTTAAGTTAATTGAATTTATGTCCGATTATGATCATCTACGCACTGAATTCTCTCTCTACCGTTTAAATCCGTCTACTAAATTTTAAAAGACTCAGACTACCAGTAATAATAGTTAGAGTAATAAAACATAAGAGATTAATATTTCTTACAAGATATCCTAAAAGATTGCTTCAATGGTAACGAATATCATAATAAATTTCTCAATGAAAAAGTTGTGGGGTATAAACTGCAAAAAGACCATTTGGAGCAAAAATTCTCATCACACCCATAGGAAAAAATAGCTGTGAAAACTTCCACCACCGTTAAAAGAACATTAAAGATCTAACGTAAATATCTAACACACCTTCAACAATTTGATATTTTCTCAAAAGTAACCAGTTTCGCATACACCACATAATTACCATCTAATTCACCTACTTTCCTCGATCTTGCGTTTTGCGACAACGGCAATTACACTTTTATACCTGCGTTTTCTGTCTCCTTTTCCTTCTCATCTTCCTTCTTCTTCTTCTTCTCATCTTCCTCTTCATTTTCCTTCTCCTCCTCCTTTTTTTCCTTCTCCTTTCCAACTGCTGCTGCTACTTCAGCTACTTGCTTTGCCTTGGCCTTTTCATTTTCCTTCCCCTTGGCACGAAGAAAATCAATTAGGCCCCTAAGAGAAATATCAGGGTTGTCGTTCTTCGACAACTGCTCAGCAACTTCAGCAGGAGTCACCTCCGTGGTCCGAATCAATTCCTCAATCTCTCCAAAACGCTCGTGATAATTAATCCCCAGGTAATTAGCAGCTAGAAGTTCGAAGCCGCAAGGGGTGCAATATGACATGTGAACATGCAAGTCCATGCGACCAGGTCGCAACAATGCAGGGTCAAGCTTTTCCTTGTGATTTGTTGTAAAGATAATGATCCGCTCATCGCCAATACTCGACCATAATCCATCAATGAAATTGAGGAATCCTGATAGTGTCACCTATACCAATACAAACAACCTTCTTAACCCTTAGACATGATTTGAACCAAAAAAAGTAATACAAAAACAGAAAAAATAAAGAAAGAAATTGAGAAACTGTGTTTGCATGGTTGCTTTCTCCTCATGTTTTATATAGTATTTCACAACAAAAGAAGAAGACAAGAATTGTAAACACAGATAAAGAAACAGAAACCATATTGACCAAACAATGACTCAAAGATAAAAAAAAAATTTGAAAACGCACCTTGCTTTCTTCCTTATCCTTGTCAGAGTTACTAGACTCGGAAGCTTTGGCCCCTGAAGACACACGCTCCTGCAGCTCAATCGTACAATCAATATCCTCCACCACCTGTATGGATCGGTTCGTCGTCCCCATTAACGCTTGTCGCAGCTTCGAGTTACAGGTAATATCAGTCAACTCCAAGTCATAAATATTAAAATTCAGGTAATTGGCCATAGCAGCAATCAAACTAGACTTTCCCGTCCCTGGTGGTCCGTACAACAAATACCCTCTCTTCCAAGCCTTCCAATTTTCCTATATTTCTCTTTCCTCTTCACAAACCTCTCTAAATCCTTCATCACCATCTCCTTTACATTTGTGTCCATAGCAAGCGTATCAAATGTAGCTGGGTGATTAAGACGTACCGAATGCCAACAATAGGGCGAGTTTGGATAAATACAATCCGGATCTAGGGTGAAAATCTTCAACGTTTTCTTCGCATCTTTTATGATTTGGGCTTGTTTGAGAACAAACGGTAAATAAGATTTAACAACCATATCTTTATGTTTCTTTTGAAATGTGAGCTCAAACGATCGAATTTCATAACTAGCTCTAGCACATGCGTTAGCATATTTGCCAGTATTCTCTTTCTTTACACACACCCAAACCCATTTGAATTTAACCCCATTATAATATTCTACCACCTCTTCATGGCGTTCCATGGCAAGTTCGATGTTTTCCTTTTGGGATTTGCTGACTCTGACACGGCGGGTTGTGGATGATGTTTTGGAGCCTAGGTAGATTTTTGCCGCTTCATAGATTTCATCTCTCGAAGATCCTATAAACTCATCGATCACCATTGTTAACTGGGTGGAGAAGCGTCTGAACAATATGTAGATGAATGAGGAAATGTAGTATTGGAGATCAGGTGGAAGAAGGCTACGAAACAACATCATGGGGGCGGCGAGAGAACCCACGGTGGAGAGGAGTGCTTGAGCCATGTCCATTTTGAATGATCTGTAGTTGATTTAATTAATATCAGGGTCTTATTAGAAAATAAAAAGTGCTATTAAGATGAGGGCATCAAATGCCCGATTTATTAAATGGAAAGTATCAAAGTGTAATATCTACAGTCCTCATAGAATTGAACCTCAAGGATCAGAAAGATGATCGATTAAATTTTAAGCTTTCAAACAGCAGCAACAAGAAGGCAAATCCCCGTAACAACTTGTAAAAAAATCCCTACAACAGTATCCCGTATGATATGCGAGCCTAAATTCGAGATTGTATAATGAACTTTTTCACCGGGAGTGATACTTTAGCAGCGACTACTGGAGTACCCGTGACTGACCTCTCCAAACTTAGGGTGGTGGCACCGAAAATCTCACTTTTCTTAGCATGTCTTAAGAGTTAATAACGAACCACAAGGTAATTGGAAATTTCAATTTACTAATTACTACTATCCTCATATGTGTTTTTAAATTAAAAATAATTATTTTTTTATCTGTTCAAAATTAGTGATATATTTATTTTTTTAATACTACAATAAATTATCATAATATTTCAAATTTGTCCTCTCCTCTTCTAACTCACAAATTTTACTCGTTTATTTTTTAGTCCTCACTCACAAGATTCAATCACTCAAGTCATCATCTTTTTTTTTTTTTTTTTAAGTTCATTCTTAGTCCTTACTCACAACACCTACTCACTCAAGTCATTATATCTCTTCTTTTTAAGCTCGTTGCTTTCTCAAATGTCTCACCTCCTCTCTTTCTCCCTCCTCATTACAAAACCTACACACTCAAGTAAATAAAAAAAAAATTATAAATAAATTTAATTTTAGAAGGAATTGAATAATATAATAGTATATAACTTCAAACCCCCTTATATATGTAAATACAAATTACCCGCATATCGAGCTTCTCCCCGAGGGTTTACACTATAATACTCGTCCATTAACTAAAAAATTAGTAAATTTTCATTATACAATTTTATTTAATTTTAATGCTAACGGTTTATAGTTAATGTAAATTAACTAAACAGTACCCGCCATCACAGCAATACTTTCCAAGGCTCAAATTAATCCGGCTCGAGCTACCAGTACTACAATACTAAAATTGAAGTTTGCCTTTGTCATTACACATAGACAGAGACGAACTACAAATTCCAGAACCCTGAACTAAAAAGCACTATTAATTAGAGTATTTATTATATTTGCTGCTTTATAGTTTAGGATTTTGGAAGACTATAAGTCTATAAGCGGCATGCAAAAATTATATACTCAAACGTAGTAAAATATTATATTTGATATACTAAATTTAATATTAAAAAATTAAGTTTGTAATTTATATTTAATTTTAACAAAAATTTAAAATTAGATTTAAGTTACAAACTGTAATTTGCTGAATTCTAAACGTTCCTACCAAATCAACCCTAAAAAGGTTAAAGCAAATTACCTACGGGAAAGAAAACAACAAAATAAAACTTAGGATTGTGTCCAACCTGATTAATGCAATTTCTCCTTCTCCTTGTTCTCTTCTCTTCGACGTGTTTTCCTTGTAATAACTGAATAATACGAGACATAACTGGATGTAATAAGTATTTATAGAAGTAGACTTTGACTTTTTTCTGGCCCCTGCTTGAATCCAAATTGGATTATGAGTCCATGATGACAATTTTTCCTATTCAGTTTAAGATTTGGCATCCTTATTCTTCATATATGATCACTTTCTTCATAATGATGATTCTTTCCCCAACGGGGAATTTCTTATTGCACTTTATAATTTTCATTATTTGAATCAAAATTTTAATTTAAAAAAAAAAAAAAAACCGAATTTTTAACAAATTCTTGAACTTAGCGACCTCACTTTTCTCATCCCTAGTTCAATTACAATTGGGCTTCTATTCAAAATTTCGATAGTCTGGACCCACGAGTCTATTAAGGTTTGACTGCGTGGGCTTCGATATCTCACACTCATGATGGGCGGTCTTTGAAATTCTTCGAACTTTTCGGTACGTGTCCAAAATGCAACAGCACGACCCAACGTCGTGTCACATTCATGACTCGTACTCCATTTGGTAAAATATTGTAAGAACAGGAAATATAATAATTTAAATAATTCCTCTTGTAGTTGTGGATATTTTATAAAATTATTATAAAAATTATTATTTGTTAGTAAATTCTTTAAGAGTTTTAACATTTGTAATTTTTAATTGTTGTTGATCATAAGAATAAGAATAAATATTGTGTAGATTAAATTCAAATTATCAAAAATTAGGATGAAATTATTATAAGGTTTAATAGGATTCTGATTTAAAAGATAATTATAATAGTACGCAATATATATACATATATTACCGTAAAAAGCAAGATAGTTTGATCTAGTATAAAGTTATACAATATTATTTTAAATACAACATGTCTTGATTATTTATTTAATAATTCAAGTATACATATATCAAAAACATGTGAAAACGTTAAAGTACATTAATTTATATTCAATTTAAAGTCATAAACTACATTTATCATGTATAAAACATTGAAATTAACGTTCATATAACTTATATAATGTTGAAATATTAATATATTTTTAAAATTTATAACATTAACAATTGTTTTAAATAAAATTAAATATATTAACAATATTAAATTGTAAAATTGTAAAATTAAGTCCCGGCGTGACTACGGGCTTCCTCTTTTTTCTTGGTCTAAAAGAGACCTAAGCCCTAGAATCTATTCATTCATATATAATTAAGCAAATAAAATCATCATACAAAAGTGAGGTTATGACCCAAGTCATTAGCAACCGCAGATGAGATTTAAACTTTGTTTTGAGTTTTGCATAGAATTATAAGCACCTTTAGCATTCAAGTTTTCATCGACGGAATCATAAGCACCAGAAAATGTCTCAAAAGGTCACTTATTAGTGATTATAACTTATTTTTAAAATTCAACTCTTTTAAAATTAATTTTAAAAAATAATTTAAATTTTTTTGTATGTTAAATATAACAATATTATTGATTGACTTTAAAAAATTAGTCAATAAATATTTTTTTTAGCTCAAAAAAAATTATAATCAACAAATAAGTTATAAACTATTTTGAAATAAATTGTATTAAATAAGAACGCATGTTGGAGGACCAAGAGTGATATTTTCGTAAGCTTTAAAAAAATTGTTAGATTACTTTTTAATTTTATTAAAAATAAACATGAAATTTTCACTTTATCTATCAATCTATCTTAGCTATATTATAAAAGCAGAGAACCCTTAAATAAATGTATTGGTAAAGCCCCCTTTTAACCCAATAAAACTCGCTTTTTTTTTTTTTTTTGAAAAAATTCTCAGCAATGGCCGAAATCCAAATTTTACATATTACCAATAGGCTACCAGTGTCTCTGCATATTTAAATTAAACTTATATACAAAGTTTAATTTTGTAGTATATCGATCTAGAATATAGTCCACAACATATTTGTCATTTTACTAACCCGAATCATCTTCCCTAAGATGTTTCTGATATAGATATATCCCTAGTCACCTTCATCTAAGTCAACAAAAGTTTCTGAAGATGTTGATCCTATCAAAGGAGGAGCTTCTCTTCCTAGTGAACAACAATTATGACTTATTCCTGGCTGCACTGCTTACAGTAGGAGTAACGTTATTAGTATCAAAGCAATTCAGAAGCGGCGCAAGAGGGAACGGTGGCATACCTGGCCGGCTGGGGCTAACTTTCCTAGGTGAAACCTTGTCTCTCCTTTCAGACTACGAAGATTATAGTAAGCTTTGTTCGATAATTTTTTTGTATATATTTACAGTTTGTGCTAGTTAGTGACGGATAATGCATATATAACTCATGAATATGATGTCCCAGGCATGGGAAGTGGTTCAAAACCAGATTATTTGGGAAGATCCATGTGTTTGCTCCGAGTGTCGAGGGTGCAAAAGCAATATTTACCAATGATTTTATTCTGTTCGACAAGGGGTATGTCAAATCAATGGCAGATAGTGTTGGAAAGAAAAGCTTGCTATGTGTTCCTCAAGAGAGTCAAGAAAGGATTAGACGTCTTCTGTCTGATCCTTTCTCTATGAATTCTATGGCGAAGTTTGTACAGAAATTTGACAGCATGCTGTGTGAAAGACTTGCAAAATTAGAAAAAGAAGGGAAAAGCTTTGTTGTGCTTGATTTCGCTGCGAAGGTACAATCCAATTTATTTACACAATTTTTGCCTTTTTTTTTTTTTTTTTTTGTATTTGTTTTCATTTTTCCGTCTTCCTCTTTCTTTATCCCCACATCGAAACACCAGAAGATCCCACTAAAATAAATAAATAAATACAAAGGTCAAGATTATTAATTTAAAAAAAAAAAAAAAAAAAAAAATATAACATGATAAAAGCTCCAAATAATTCTGCAGACATAAAATTAGACATATAATTAGTAGTCAATACA
>JAUMHB010019885.1:0-26830 GCA_032359685.1 Pittosporum tobira
TAAGCATACAACTTGCGTATAAACGGGTTGACTGCAAAAAACAATTAAGACATACTCCATATGGGTTTGGGACTTGGGGGCACAATCAACCCATTCTCCAGAAGATATTGAAGCACAAACACTCTCTATAGTATATATACATACCTACCTTTATAAGGATTCCACAAATTGCTCCTAAACTATTGGACAACAATTTTAATGATAATGTGAAAATAAAAAAGGAAAATCCAACCCAAGAAAATCTAAATTTGTGTCCTAAACTTTCTTCTCTGGTTTTCCGTCAATTTTGGCGATTTTCCCTCGGATTTTGCTTCTTTTTTTTTTTTTTTTTTTTGTCCGCAGCCAACCCATTGTTCTGTTTATAAGCCCATTGTTTATTTACAGTCCATTCATAAGGCTTGTGGTACATAATATTATTTTGTATGTAATTTATAATATTAATTTTGACAATTATTGAAATAAAATAAATTATTTATAATTTTAGAATAGAGAAATAATATAATGCTCTACAGTTAAGAGTAATGTTCTATTTCCTATCATATTATTTGTACTTAATTCGTTCCAAAATTAGAGATATTTTTAAATTCTATTAAATCAAATTATTAAAATTTTAAGATTTATATTAACATATAATTTTGTTAGATTTTCAAAATTTATACATAGAAGTATTTTGTATATAATTTATGACTTTTACATAAATCAAAATAAAATAAATTTACTTCAAATTTCAAGTTTAGTATTTCACAAATTTACTATATTAAAACACATATGTGTCTCTAATTTTGGAACAAAAAGTTGAATTTTAAAATTTCATTAAATTACTACATTAATATGTATATGTGTCTCTAATTTTAGAACAAAGAGAGTATTACTAAAAGTGATGATTTTCTTTGATTTTCTTTTTATTTAACAAGTTTTCCTTTTTAATGTCAGTACCCTCTTACTAACCATTATTATTATTTTTTTAAATTTCTTTCATCCCACAATGATTCCCATTTTTAATTTTAAAAATCTTTTTCAAAGCACATATAGTTAATATCTACCATTTTTTGAAGTGATACACTTTTTATGAAAAAATGACAATAAATTAAATATGTACTTCAATAAAACTATAATTGAAAAAAATTACTGCTTTTATTTTGTGAGACAAACTAAAACACAAATATAAACTGTTATTTATAAGAAAAAAAATTAAAATATTACATAAAAAATCTAACGTAAATTATTGCATCATCTATTTATACATTTTTAAAGAAAATATATTTTCTAAAATTTAAATTAAAATAATTATGGTAAGTACTAGGCACTTATTTTTGGCTAGTGAACCAACAAAACGTGTATTACGGTAGCGTCCGCATTCACATGTGTGACACTCCCAAATTTTCAACACCGAATCCACGTGGAAATTAGGACGTCGGATACCATTCTCATCATATATATCAAGTTTTCAACCCTGGACAACTCTCTATGTTATAACTTTATAATAGAATCTCACATACGAATAAATACATAGCGGAAACATATTGCTTTAATTAATTAATAAGGTCTTTATATAACAGGGTTGGGTACGACAAATGCGCCAAAAATTCAATTACAATATCAAGTTAGACAAATCCGATACGTTCTATTAATATTCTAACTTGTTCTTTCCTTTAGAGGATTCTCATCGCCCCATATATTATGGAAGATTTTTAAAACATAACAAGAATGAGCGAAAAATGCTCAGTAAGTAATTATTCTATTTTAAATAACTGTTCTTCCAGTTAAAAAGATATAAAACGATATGATTTTGAATCATAAAACTTTATCTTTGAATTTACGAGCTTAATATGAATTTTATCAAAGCATGCATGATTTACAAGTTAATGTAATACCATACCATTTAACAATTAACGTTTTGAGTATTGAACACTAATTCAACGACACTTATGTCATAAAACTAGTTTCGACACAAAATCAAGTTTAACCCTAAATTTATCTTGTGCACGTATACGTCACAATTACCAGGTTTTACCATATAGGGTCCCGGCATACCGATCTTTAGCTATGTTCAATACTTGATCTCAAATTATCATGTGAATATTATAAAAAAATTATTATGACATGTTATACATAAAAGGTATGCACAACAACAAATTTAAACAAGTTCAATAAATATGATTGAACAAGAACCAACGTATAAGCAAAATGAACTTATACAATCATGACAATTACGTATAATGAAACAATAATTATATGTAACAAAAGTTAAATAACTTGCATGCATAAGTGAACAATAACTTATACATAAGTGGAAAGTAATAAACTTGTTTTAACTGAGCTTCTATAAATATCAAGTGACACGTTTGGCGGTTGACAGTTTCATTTTCTCACTCTCGTACGTTCCTAACACAATAAACGACATATCGTTAATAGCGACGTCTTGAAGTAGGTCTCTTACTCTCAAAAGTAAACCTAAATATTTTGGAGTTCCCCTAGTTTTGAAATGACCTATACGCACACAAAAATTAACGGGAAAATTTGTCATTATCTTGACAATTTGTTCTTCGTTATTTTTTCCTTATAATTTCTCTTAATGTTTATCTCGGGATGATGTTAATCCTAAAACACGATTTGAAACCTTAATTGATTGGACCAAAAATCTACTACATATGAGGAAAATAAATTTAGAGTTTACAACCCTTGTAAATTAATTCTGTAACTGACTAGACAAAAAATGATGATTTTCAAATCATTTAAAATAATTTAATTTATTTCTTTACAAAATAAGAAACTTGAAATCTTAATAACATTTTTCCTTAAAATACTTTCAGTGGCATTTCTATAAATAAGGTGAAATGACATTTCTATAAATTTTACAGAAAGGTAGTTTAGTAATTATAACAAAAGGGTATTTTGGTAATTTTAATAGAAGGGTAACTTGGTAATTTACAACAAAAGTGTATTTTGGTAATTTCAACAGAAGGATAATTTGATAATTTACAACATAAGGGTATTTCTGTAATTTCAACAAAAGGGTAGTTTGGTAAATTTTTAACTAAAACATTATACAACAACAATTTGGACATCAGTTGACCAACTTGACAAATTTGGCCTTGGTCTTGACCAGCTGACCTTGATTTGACCAATTGACCTTGACCAGTTGACCAGACTAGTTGACCATCCTCTGCAACTTGTCGTCGTCGGCCATGGAGGCCTTGCCAACCGATGGCAGTAGCTCCTTCATGCACATATACGTACAAATTTTGACGGGAATTTGAGTTTGATAATTAATTTATTGATTTAAGGCCTGAATTTCATTGTCCCAAAACCAAAAGGTGGCCATTTCGGTACTAAAATCTCACATTCTTCGGCTACGACAATGGAAGCCATGGTCTACGATGAGTCTTCCGGCCAAGCACTAAAAATGACGTTTTTGAATTCAAAAACCTAAATTTTATAGTGCAAAATGATTCTCACAACTTCTAGAATTTGTTTCAAGACTTAATTTGTACCTAGAACACTAGTAAATTACGAATTTAGCCAATTTTCATCAAGAACCTTGAGGTTCTGAAAATCGTCTCAATCCGAGCCCGCCATTGCTTAAAATCATCGATTGAAAGTGCAAACATACTCTAATGAACCTCCAGATGCTTTCTAAACTATCAATTTAACAAAAACAATAAAAAAATTGAGAAATCAAAATTTCATACCTAAGAACAAGCTCAGACCCATTTTTTGAGTTGGTAGGTTTGAACTGTGATTTGGGGTAGCAATCGGTTGTATAAATAGATGAAAAATGGGGGGATTGAAAGACCTATCTACGAGCTATTGATTCATATATTTCAATCAACTCAGAACGACCATATTCGCTAGTAAATCGGCTGCTAAAACCGACGGTTCTGCTTGGTTTTGCTCAAGAATAAACGGGTAATCCCTTGGGTACAAGGGTTTGGGCTGATGGATCCACATGGGCTTGTCTCTCAGCACATGGTAAAATTTTTAACACACAGTTTGCTTATTTTTTGCCTCGATTTTTGCAAAAATAAATTTCTTAATATAAAATAATATTTTATCATTAAAAATAAAATATATCAATATTATACTCTATCCATACATTTTGACACGTTTCGATTTCAACGGTGCTATCTATTTCTCCAAACGATGCTTCGATTTTGTGGTCGCCCAAATGGTAGCTCAAAACGAAAAACCGATCACATTTTGTATCACTGTTTTTCCGTGTTGATTTTAAAATTTTGATCGTTATAAGTATTTGAACACTTTTCAAATTTGTCGAATAAATTCCAAAATGACCAATGTGTCATTGGTTCATCTTTTAGTACAACGATCGTCTTAAAAATATAAAAATCAAAAATACATAAATTTGTTTATTTAAATAATAAATAAATATCAATAGAACTTTTATAATTATTCGGTTCTCACAACATGGGAGAACACAAGTCTAGTCGAATTGTGGAATTTTTGCTAAAATGGGTTCCACGCGTATTTATTAATATTAATCACTATTTTAAAAATTATTGTTTAATTTTAATTAATTCTTAAATTAATCTTAAATTTTTTCTTACCATTTAAATAAATTAAACGCCTAAAAATTAGATCATCTCTCTACAGTTTAAATTTATTTATCAATTTTTAGAACATTGTTATTAATAGTGAAACGCTTGACTAACTTGAGACTTTGTCTCTTTTTACCCAAATCCCAAAAAGATTGAGAAAAAAAAAAAGCAATTTTGACAATATGGGGCGTGGTGTTGCAGTGGCAGTTTCTCATGAAAATGGGACTCTAATAAAGAAACACACTAGACTGTATGCTGGGACCTGCCGTATGAGGTCATAATGCACTACTGAAAGTAGTGGGAGTGGGGGAAGTGTGATTTCGCAGTAGTAGGGTAAGAGTTACGGAGAAGCTCTCCCAACTTCCATTGGGTTTCGCCTTAAATGCCAACTTCATTCTTCTCCTTCTTCCATCTTAAGTAATTCCCTATCTCAAGGAAAAAAAAACCATAATAGCTTCCATCTCTCTCCGTCACACACACACACACACACACACACACACACACACACACACACTCTTTCAATTTGTATGCTTCTTTTGTTTGTGAATTGTGGGAGATTGCACAAGAAAATGTTGGATGAGAAGATGAAAACTGAAGAGACTAAATCTTTAAGTGAACTGGGTGATGGGAAAGCATGCCAAAGTGAGGTTGTCATTACAATTAATAAGGTGTGTTCTTGCTATTCTTCCTCTCTCTGTTTTGTCTTTTGCTTGAGTCTTTTTTATTTTAATTTTCGGAATTTTTGTTGTTTTATTAAGTGTGGGTTTACAAGCTAGCAAGAGCAAGAAAGTTGAAACCTTTGAAGGGTCAACCTGAAATTTTTGAGGCATTACCTCACAATTCTTAGTATTCAAGTTTTAGCTTTCACATTTGGGTGGTTAGTTTATGTTATGCAGGATTCATTTTAGTAATTCAAAGTAAAAACTTGCTTTGGATCACCTAATTATGTCATCCATTATAGAAGAATTTTCTAGGCTGGGGCTATTGGAATTATATAGACATCAATCTTGTTTTTATTTATTTATTTCCTTATTTTTATTGTTGTGACAATAGTTAAGATGACATCTAAACAATGCAATTGCATTGTAAGTACAGACTCTGAATTTGACACAACCTACACTACTTAAGTAATCTATACTATGCAATATGATATTTCGTTCATTTACCGGGAAAAGCATATCATTCCTTTATACTACCGATAGAAGAATTACACTTTCTTTCTAGGGTCACTTAGAAGACGAGATTCTTAGCAATTCACTCTCACCAGTCACCTCACTCTGTTTTATCAGGCTCCTGCTATAAGGGAATCAAAGTGTGGATAAAACTTTTGATCCATTTTAGAACTATGGCTTTTTAAATTTTTCTTTTTGGAGAAGTACAATTGTACAAAGGCTAGTTGTTGTTTAAGCAAGTTATAAAAAAAAAATGCAATGTAGTTATATCTTATGTCACTCTATTTGCAATAGCTTCTTTATGTAAATCTTCTTTTCCTGATAGAAGACAGTTCATGAAAATTTGTCTTGAGATATTCTCGAAGTAGCTTATGTGATTGTGCTGCGTCACTCCTTGTGTAACTGTATTTTCTTTTCCCCGGTAGAAGATTCCAAGTAAGAATTTATATTGAGATATACTCAAAATATTTGAGCATAATTCTTTACGCCAATAACTCTATATGTTCTTCCTGTTATTAGATTTTATAACTAAGTGTTTTATATGGAGCTATTCATGCATTAATTGAACACTTTGCCGGAACTGGAGTTACAGAAAGGAAAAGCTGGACTTGTTAGTTAATTTGGTTTAACCTATTCTGCACTAACAACTGGGAGTATGCACGAGGGACCCTTCCACTTATCTCCTGTTAGTGCAGAATGGTTTGGCATGCGTTCAGCTACGGATCCTTTTCTTCATCAATAATTACTGTTGTGTTGATACAGTCCAGGTTATAAAACTTTAAAAACCCATATCTTTTACTCCCTCCATTCAACAAAAAGTAGTCCCATTTGCAATTTTTTGTTCCAAAAATAAATCCTATATTTATTGATGTAAGTATAAAATGACACAGTCCTTAGATCTAACATCACAATCACTATATTTAGGGGTAAAGATGAGATAAAATCGAAAGTCAACCTGACCGCTTTATCTCCGAAAGGAATCGGAGAGACTTTCTGGCGGACGAGGTCCCATCTCCTCCTTCCATCTCCAACAGAGTGAATCTGAAACTAATAACAAAAGTTAGAGAAGACTTTCATTAGCAGTCGGGCTGGTCAGGCAGTTTCGGTACCAGAAAGATTGCCTGAACCTGGAGAAAATCCAGAGGGGAACCCTATGGAAAATGAATCAGCCACGATTCCTTCTGTTGATAGGTTAGGTTCCAGGTTCAATATGCTTTTACCCACCAGAGTGACTTTAAGAATGGAAAATGAATTCATTCAATGACTTAGTTGATCTCTCGCAAACGAGCTTTGAAACTCAACATGAGAAAGTCGTTTTTTTTTTCCTGTTGAACAGAAAAGAAGAAGCGAACTACTTGTTTCATTTTAGTTGATAAGGCAGGCAGGTCGAACAAAGTACTTTTCAGCTCCTGGAAGAGAAGCTTCGACCTCAGCCAATTTGACTGAATCTACTGGATTTTCTACTTGAATTGGAACAAACGACTTATACTGTTTACGAGAGGAATACATTTTGTTTTAGGGACACTCTCCTCTTACCTCTTTTCCGATCTTTCTTTGAAGTCCGATTGATGCCAAGGAAATGGGGGCATCTTCAAGCTGGCAAACAGCCCTGATAGCTTACAATCTAGTACAGGTTCTAGGTTGAAAGAATCAATGGAACCAAGCTTTCTGCTCAGGTTCAATGTGACTCTAAGGCACTTCCATCAAATCAGGATTCGGCCCGGATAAATCTTTCTAAACCAACTCTCTTTTGATGATCTTATTTCAACTTTGCTGAAGAAGAAAGCAAGGACTTTCTCTGTAATGCTTTCTTGTCTTGTGAGGGAAAAATGCAAGTTGCAGTCCTACCTTTCTACGTTCGTCTTTCTCTTAGGGGAAAGCCAATAGGCCCAGGAAAGCATAACACTAAAGCTAGCAAACTCAGGAGAAGAGCCACTCTTAGGCAAGGTCCTTCTTCCCGTCTTAGCTGTTGCTAGAGCGACTGGGACTCTATCGACTTAGGGAGCTGCTTAAAGGATTGTGGCAAGCAACAGAGAAAAAAGTGAGTGTTAGGGTGCAGCGTGAAGGCCCCCTCGAATGTTCCTTGAGTTGACGTCACTGGGACATCTACCGCGAGGATCTGCTTCAGCAAGTCTTCTCCCAAAGGCTGCTGTTCATTGACTCCTTTCTATTCTCTTTCATCTATGGTTCCTCTTGCTATCGCAGGCTCAGGTGGACTTCTGTTTTTTCGTGAACCAACCTTTCCCGCTAGTCTTTTTTATGGGTCAATATATGTACTCCTACTCTTTTTTATGGGTCAATATCTATCTAACTTGTTGGCGAGGTAACTGGAAAAGCAAAAGAAGATCACTTTCCTTTCGAAAATAAGGGAAGGGAAAGAAGGTCCTACTGGTTGTGTGAAGGAGTCTTGGAGTCTCGGTTTTAGCGATATTCCTTCCTTCTCTCAGGCTCAAGCTCTGTCTGGCAGTCTGTTAATTCACCATGTGGTGAACGTCCGGAGTGCCTTCCACGCAAGTGAGGGTATGGAGCCGGCGTATGGCGTATAGGGTAGCGAAGAGAACCTGGATCAGGGAGTGATTACCCCAAAGGCAGATTACTCAGGTATTTTAGGTGGCCACAAGCGCTCCCGGCTCCTTGAACTACCAACCGTTGCCGTCTTGTCTCATAGTCTGGAATGATTAACTGGACCTTCCTTCTTGAAAGTATTAGAGGAAGAACGAAGTGTAGGCGGCCTCGTCGGATCGCTCTGCCCGGAAGCATACACACGCGAAAACGACAGCTTGCACCCTGGCTCCTTCTACTAATGTACCTCGCAGTGGGCTCCTGTTACTGGAATACCTCCAAGTAGCATTTGCCTTTGAGACGGGGATCATGGTTTTACGTCTCATCCCTCGTAAGGGCAGAGTAAGCTTGGTTCCAGGTCTTGGTCAACCCTAGATAGACAAAGAGACCGTTCGAGGGGACTTCCTTGAGAGTCGATATTCTGGATGCTCTTATCATGTTATTGCTGAAAAGAAAAACTGAATTCCTCTATTTGATGTCAATTCATCCACACTTCCACTGTAGTTGCTAGATTTTGCAAAATTTTGCAATGGGGTTCTGTTTGTGGAACAAAGGGAGTAATAAAATGTATTCTATATACCTTAACCTTTTGGGGGCCTGATATTAGACATTTAATCGGGTTTCTCTGCAGGAAATATTTGGGCATATGTTTTTGAAAATTAGCTAACTGATGCGTGACATACAACATGATCCTAGCGATTTTGTAAATCTGATGGCAAATCCCTTTATGTGAAGGACAAAATCAGTTACTCAGATGCCATAAGAAACCGAACATTTAGCATTTTATGCTTCGATATGCAGGTTTTATTTTGCATGTTTTCCAGTGCAGTAGGTTTTATGTTTCATATTCTTTTCAGGTTGACAATTTGCCAGGATCAAGTCAAGAAACACCACATAATAAGCAATGGAGAAAGCCAAATCTGTTCTTAGAGATACCATCAAGAAACATGGATATCTCCGCTCAGGGGTTTGTTCAAATAAAGATACCCCAAACACCTACTCCGACTCCCAAGAAAGTAAATTTCCTCCTGACGCCTAGCTCGTCTGATTCAAGAGTAAATGCGTCTCCTGGACCTCCCGTAGTGAAAGGTAAATCATCCATGAGGCATCTCCTGCCAAAAATGAGCTTCAAGAATAAGAATTCGAGTTCAGATGTAGAGAAAGGCTCCAATCTAACTCCACGAAGGCCCCAGGAGAAGCCTTCTTTCTCAAGATCTTGGTCGGTTACAAAGATATTTACTCCTCGTACGAAGAGAACAGCAGCGTCTCTACCTGTTACTCCAATTGCACGTTCAAACTCAGAATCTACACGCGCAGGAAATTTAAGCGGCTCACCAAATTTAGATGTAAGTTCTCAGCGCATTACTTGGGTTCTATTCACAAAATAAAGTGAATGAGACGAAAAAGAAAAGAAAAATAAATAACTTTTCTGGTGCATTGTTGTATGTAGACCAAAGGAGCCCAGAGGCACATATCTCGTTCACTTTCGGTTCCTGTTATAAGAAAGGACACAACCATTAGGCGAATGGATTCATTTATCCGTGTGATTCCCACAACTCCTCGAGTGAGAGATGGAAGTGACACTATGTCAAGCACACCTGCAACCGCAGATGATGGTATAGTTTTATGATTTATTATTATCATTAGTAGTAGTTTTAATATTAATGTATTATTTGTATTAGTATTATTGCAGCCGGAGCGATAATGTCTTGTGATTAATATTAGTATTATTGCTCAGAAAATAATGAAGATGATGCTGAAGATATACCAGAAGAAGAGGCTGTTTGTAGAATCTGTATGGTTGAATTATGTGAAGGTGGAGAGACCCTTAAGATGGAATGCAAGTGCAAAGGTGAACTTGCTTTGGCTCACCAAGAATGCGCTGTGAAATGGTTTAGCATCAAAGGTACCAAAACCTGTGAAGTGTGCAAGCATGAGGTTCAAAATCTACCTGTCACACTTTTACGGATTCAAAGTATCCGAAATCGAATTACTGGAGCAAACAGAGACCCATCGATTGAAGACAATAGAGTCAGGCAAGTGAATGATTTTTAATTTTTTTTAAATTTTTTTTTAACTTTTTAAAATTGTTTTTACACTTTCGAAAACTTAATTACATGGCAGGCACTCTCTGTATGTATCTCTATTTATTCAAATCCTCAGACGGAATCAATTTTATCACCGATTTCCTACCTCCTTATAATTCGCCCTCTTGTTTTCCTTTCTTCTAATTTCTTTCTTTAAAGCTCAAGTTTCCTTTATTTGGCAATGCCTTTTCTCGGGTTTTGTTTGATATAGAAATAAGAAATAGATACTCTTGCTCAGAGATTACCATACTTCATGTATATTATTTCTCATGTCGTACACATGGTGTGTGTCATACCTCCGTCACAAAATAAATTCAATAATTCAAGTGAAATTCTCACTTTTGCATGGAGGTAGTAATGTAGTATTAGTTATACCCACAAAAAATTATTTGTTCATGTAATACCATTTGAAACCTTTTTTTTTTTGCAGCGATATCTACAGGGTTTGGCAGGAGGTGCCGATTCTTATTATAGTCAGCATGCTTGCATATTTTTGTTTTCTTGAGCAACTTCTGGTAAGATTTGCTGTGGATTTAGTATTGCTATCAATCTAACTATCTACAATTAGTTTTCTTGGTTTTAAATTTTGTTATGCACAGGTTGCAAATATGGGTACAGGTGCAATAGCTCTCTCACTTCCATTTTCTTGTGTACTGGGTCTCCTTGCATCCATGACCTCCTCGACCATGGGTAAGCTGGCTAATAACTTTTAAGCAAAAAGAATTATTATCTAGAATTATGTCTAAGGCAGATATATAATAATGTAGTATTACTGATAGGTCCCTATCCATTTACATGCTGACATAGTGATGTAGTTATTGAGTTAATTCTAGGATACTTAGTGCTCTCTTTGCCCGTCCTGACTTGAGAATTCTGGTTTTTGTTTATAGTGAAGAGAAGATTTGTCTGGGTTTATTCATCAGTTCAGTTTGCGTGTGTCGCAATCTTTGCGCATTTTTTCTTCAACATGGTAAGAGTTTCTCTACCCACAACTGTATAATGTCAAATATCTAAAAGAGACGATTAGAAAACCTGAAATAAATAGACCCTATTATTAGACAAAATCAGTCACATTAATTTGATTATATCATTAGTTTTCTTGTTGCAGAACAAAAATTTGACCATGACATGCTAGAATTTAGTTGTTAAACATAGTCCCAATTAAAATTTTTGCAATATCAAGGATTTATTTTGCTTTCATATATACCCCTAAACGTGATGCATACCTAGTTTTGTAGCATTTCGTACTATAAGTTAAAATCATTATAAAAGGGACTGTTCCCCGGAGTGCATATTAGTTTTTCTAGCTTATTATCAAACTCCCATCTAAAATTGTTCATAAATTTTTGCAACCCATAATTTGGCTTTGCTTTATCGGCTTTGCAATGCCTCAATTCCCAAACTCATTGGCCCATGGGTACTTAAAGGGTTTACTGACACACCACAGACCTGACCAAAATATCCATGGCAATTTTGGTACCCCATGGTAGTAGGTCTAAAGTCTTATATGACCATTATGCTTTATCTGATGTGTTAGGGGTATTACAGGCTTGATCTATGTTTTATGCGGAGTACTGATTTAGCAAGCCAAAAAGATCATAAATCCTTTTTGTGATTCTATTTAAGATTGAAGCAAAATATAAATGGTTTGGTATTTTCCCTTTGTTTGTTGATGATAGGTTCATATGCAACCAGTTCTGTCAATTCTTCTAGCAACATTTGCGGGTTTTGGTGTTACAATGAGTGGAAGCTCTATAACTGTCGAGTTTTTGAGATGGAGAAGAAGGTGGCACACTTCATCAGATCCGTACAACAATTCACAAATTAACTAGTTGACGGCCTCAAGCTGCACTATCATCCCCAGTAGATCCTCCGTGTAGCCAAACATAAACAGAAAATCAAGAAACTGTCGCCGAGGGTAATTGATAGCAACCACATTACCGAATGGGTCAAAACTTACGAAGGCAGAAAAGGAGGAAGAATTTTACAGTTTATAGTTTGACACGGGAGTCTGAGAACATGATATACACTTGTGGGCCCTCTCTCTTGTCCTTTAAGTTTTTAGGTGAGTCGGTAATCATATTAGTCGTTTCAGAATTAGGTCTGTACAATAAGTTCAATATATTGCTGGGAGCAATACTTGTATAGGCTGATAAGTTGGATTATACAACTCACTGATTAATTATAAGTGAGTAAAATTATTATTTCTTACATATATTAGCAACGAAACGATAATTATAAAAAATATATTATAGTAAAATCCAATTTTCATTTATTTAAATACTCTCTGTATCTCAAAATGACCGATTCTTGTCTCATAATTTTGTTATTTTAATAGTATTTTTTTGAAGTTCTTCTCTCCTAGTACCAGTAAGTCCAACTGAGAGACTTGTGAAAATGAAATGACTAGTGGAGTATTACAAATTAACTCGAATGTCCCGCGTTGTCATGTTAGACATAATTATTTATTAATATATTATAAAAAGTTAATTGTAATATTTTACGTAATTTTTTAATATTTAATTAATTTTAAGTTAAAATAGTTGATATTATGTATATATATTAATAAATTATTTAGTTATTTGATAAATAAATTTTTGAATTTTATTTTAAGATAAACTCTTTGATTTTATTTTTTTGCAAATCATAATTTATTATAATTTTTTTTGATACATCTATTATATGTTAAATTTACAAATACATTTTTAACTATATAATTTTCATGATGTAAAACTAATATGTTTTTTTGTCTAAACTGATTCAAAAGAAGACTATAAAATGAGTGGATCAAAACATATGAAGATTAAAGATGCACAAAAAGACGACCCATCGAACTTTAGCTCAGGCCTATCATGACCAGTTTTTATTTGAAAAAGATCAGGCCGGTCTTTTTAGTTAACCAGGCTAGGCCGAGCCAGATTATGTACTAAAAAGTGAGGTCCGTTGAGGACTACCGGTTCGGGCCGGTCCTGGACCAGTCCTCACCCGAGCTTTTTCTATTTTTTAATTTTTTTAATTTTATAAAATTATTTAAATTTATTTTTTTATATATAACTTTCAGAATATTTTTATTAAGTTAGTAATTCATTGTTCTACTTTTATTTACTTAAAATAGTTATTTTATATAATTAGTTATACAGTTATGTTATATATGTAGTTATATAGTTATTTTAATAATTAACTATTTTACATAGTTATTTACTTTAAGTAGTTAATAATTTATATAGTTATAATATTTTTTTATAATACTTAATAATTTATGCATATTTTTCATAGGAATTTTAGGACCGACATTAGTTTAGGCCAGACCTGGACCCATGTCAGTTTTTAACCAAGACCGGTCCAAATACTGGCCCGGACCAAGTCACTCTTTCTCCTAATATAATGACCTATTGAGTTTTTTTGGTCTTTTAAAATTCCGGCCCAATCCTAATTGGTCCGGGCGTTGACCAAGCCAGTTCTAGTCTAGGGATCGATCCTCATGCTTGTTTTACATCTCTAATGAAGACTATGGGATGAGAAACTAAATGTGTTATTATATGTAAAGTAATTATCATTTATGCAACTTAATTAAAATACAACTATAAATTAATTAAATTATTTACTATGTAATTCATAAATAGATAGGTGTATTTATATATTAATAAATATCAAAATATAATTATTAAAATGATAAATTAAATAAATGAATTAAGACCCTAGTTAAAAAATATTTTTATCATATTTATGATAAAATGTTAAATTAAAAATTTTAAAATATGTGTTTTTTATATATGTATAGATAATTCTAAATTTAGAAAGAAGGGAACACGGTTTTGAAAAGTAAAATAATATCAAAAGCGAAAATCTGCGTTCTTTCAACTTTTCTAGCAGACCGCCGTCATCTCTCCCATTCTCTCGGAGCAAAACCCCATCGAAAGTGGCGAAAGAGATAAAAAAAAAACGCCATGAAAATTTTGCCGCCACAAATAGCTGAGCGATTGCCCTTCTGCGCTCGCTTCTCTCTCCAATACTCAACACCAGGTTCTCTTCCAACTAGCTAGCAGTGGTTCTCAGTCTTTTTCTAAGTATCTCATATTTATATACTAGTTTATATATTTTCCAATATATGTGTGTGTATGTGTGTTTCAGGTGTGTCCGGGTTTAGATTAGTGAAAATTGGGCATTATAATCGGGGATTCAGGGTGGGATTAGTGAAGAAAATGTCTTGGAGTTTGGAGAAGTGCGAAGCGGTTGTTGGAACTCAATCGGGTTTGGTTCGACCCGCAACGGAGGATTTTGTCAATGAAGCAGTTGAAGCTCTTAAAGCTGGCAAAGTCATTGCGGTCCCAACTGATACAATTTACGGATTCACTTGTGATGCTTGGTATGAATCTTATTTTTACTAGTCTA
Organism: Pittosporum tobira; assembly: GCA_032359685.1. Classification (NCBI taxonomy): domain Eukaryota; kingdom Viridiplantae; phylum Streptophyta; class Magnoliopsida; order Apiales; family Pittosporaceae; genus Pittosporum; species Pittosporum tobira. Next base: position 14,770 of record JAUMHB010019885.1, read on the forward strand.
TGCAATCACTTGCAAGCCTGTCCAATATAAAAAAATTCAATTTTGTCTATTTTTTCAAATTAGCTACCAAAAAATTAAAAAATATATATATATATAGTGGGTTGAGAAGAACTGCCGTATGAGAGAAAATAGGAATATGGATTTTATCAAATATTTGGCTTTTAATAAGCTAAACACAACCTTAAGACTTCAACAATTACCCGTTTCTAAAGGGTGCTCTGGCTTTATAAGATAGATCGATGGCTTGGTCACTCCATTGCATAAAAAAAAAAAAAAATTGTAAAAATATTTATTAAAATGACACAATTTTTTTAGAGAAAAAGGTAGATACAACATAAGTCATAGTGTAAAATACATTGTATCACGCAATAAAATGATGTCATTTTACAAGGAAAAATAAAATAGACAAAATTATGTCCTTATGTTAAAAATGTTGATCCTATTATATGCATTGTGAGATGTATCTACTGTGGCCTCATTTTTTTTTATGCTCGTTATTGCAATATTCACTATTTTAGGTGTAAACATGAAAAGAAAAATCTACATAATATTCATGAATTTTCCAAATGAGCTATTTTGTAAAATGGAGAGAGCATTTCTGAGGTTTAAGTTCTTTTACTTTCTATAAATGCCGAACTGATTTGTAGACAACCAGAAACTGTGTCTGCAATTACCTAGAAATAATCTGCCTACCAGTCCATGACACATTGACAATAATGTGCACATTTTTTTGAAGGCCCAACTAAATGTGCGTTGATTCAGTTCAGTACATCTGAGAGCTGTCGTAACGAACTTTTTATCAGTCTCCTAATGATGTCATAATTTGAAGGACGGCACATGTTCATGATTTAAAGAAAGTTTATACCATTCAAGATTCAATGTATGCCTCCTGTAAACATTTTCTATTTTTATGTTATATTTTTCTAGGTTCTTATTTAGTTACTTCAATCCCACTACAAGACTTCATTGAATTATAAATAGTTTGCGTTACTTTGTCATTTCAGTAATTGTAAAAGAACTTAATGATTCTTTTGGTGCACAAAGGCCGGACCATGCAACATGAACGTAACTCTGGGTTGACTAAAAACCTTCATTATTAGCTCTTTTTTGGTTGAAATATTATATACTTATGGTGTTTCTGTAAGGTTTATTGCAGTTCTCTTGAAGCCGTTCATAGGATTTATGAGATCAAAGGGCGTAAATATACCAGTCCTCTTGCAATTTGTGTTGGGGATGTACAGGACATAGAGAAGTTTGCAGTCACGAATCATCTGCCTCATGGTTTGCTTGATTATCTCCTTCCGGGACCTGTAACTGTGGTGTTAAGGCGAGGTTTGTTGCCAAAACCCTTGATTTTCCTTGAGAATAATCAAGAAAGGGTAATAGAAATGCTTAATTCTGCTTAAGAATAATCTGAGTTAACTGTGAAAATGCTTGTTCAATAATGATAAGACATTTTTTAAATGGGGACTACAAGCTAGATTGCGTTTTCCTGGGAAATATAAGAAGTATCTACTTTCAAGTGCAAAGCCTAAATTGATTGAGGCAGCTTCGTGGAAAAAGATAGTTTGCCTAATACTTTGTAGAGGCAGCTGCTCATGCAGTTTTAGGACCATATTACTTGCATCTAGTCAATTTCAAATTTATGGTAAAACTATTAGTTTACAACAACCAATAGTAGTGTGTTCCAGCTCATATATTTGAGGAGACAAATAAGGAGTTTAATTATCTCCATCAGAATTTCCTTACGATGGTAATTAAACGTGAATTTACAGATGCAATCCAACTCCATAATTTTTTCCTAAAAGTATGATTTGCCAGACTCCTATTGGATGCTATAAGCTAATAGTTTTACAGGCTTCTGTAAAGAATTTAATCTCGTCCTATTATATCTCGGAAATAGCTTAAGTTGCTTCTTGAATATTTTTGATCTAATGTACAAGCTTTGAATTTGAATAATTTGCAGGAGATTCAAGTATTTTAGAGAAGTCGTTAAACCCTGGAGTAAATAGCATAGGAATTCGGGTGCCTGATTGTAACTTTATCAGGTTTATTGCCCGTGGTTCTGGAAGTGCACTGGCCCTGACGAGCGCAAACCTCAGTGGGAAGCCCAGCAGTGTAGATATCAAAGACTTTGAGAACCTCTGGGAACACTGTGCTTACGTGTATGATGGTGGCGTGCTTCCATCTGGGCGTGCAGGTTCAACAATTGTTGACCTTAGTAGAGTAGGAAAATACAAGATTCTGAGACCAGGGAGGTATGCATCCAATAACTTGTATTAGTAGGATGTTATTCATAATAAGCATCATTCTAGATGCATAGTCTTGATCTATGTAAAATTTGTGAATTTATCGTCTAGGTGTGAAGAGTTAAAAACAAATACTACCTATGTTCCACCAATCGACTCCCTATGTCATCTTTAACCCCAACCCCGTATATTAGTGAAGGCTTAGTTAATGGCAGTGGCATAGTAGTGAAATTCTGACATTGAACTTTGGGATATTCTGTCAATTTATGTTATCATCATAAAAAGTTGGACTCTTTGTGCAACAAAAGAAACCCTTTTTGTAGAATGGAGGGAGTGTACATTACTAGAAAAATAATATACCCGTGTTGTCATAACAATACAATGTCATCATAACTGTATCGTGAACTTTTAATCTTGTTCAGCTGCTTAATGGCCCCTTATTTTACTTATTTGAGATGTCAGTTTGTTAAGAACTAGTAAGACTTTAATTGTCTATTAAAAGTATATTCTTTTCTGAGTTATGGAATACAGTTGCATAAAGTCGCTTTTGTACTTATTCATTTTTACAATTTGCTGTGGTTATGTGATAAAGCAATGACATAACTTTTACCTCAATGACATAACTTGTGGACAACAATTTTTGTATTGCAGTGCCAAAGAAGAGACCGTTGCTGTCCTCCAGACACATTCTCTATCAGAAGATGAAACTGCTACCTAACCAGAGTGCAGTTAGCAAGTTGTGTTATGCTGCTACGATTTCTTTGAGAAACTTAACTCCTATTAAGAAGAATATGCTCCCACGACATATCTTGGGAGGGCTGACTCTGCCTCGTAATTCTTCTCTTGGATATTTGCAAAATCGCGATATGTTTGTCTTGTGAAGCTGATGTTATTCCATCGTGTTCCAGATTTATGTGAAATGTATCTTTTGTAAGTTTACACAATTCTTTTCTCTACTTGTACAACATAACTTTATATGTGCGACAGACTTCTTTTTTGCTTGAAAACTGATAAATGGGGTATGAAAAATTTGTAACATTTCTTTCAGCACTCGTTTTTCCATTGTCCTGATTTACACTGCGAGCTTTGCCATTGAAGTGGTTGATTATCTTGTTTGTTTATGTCAGTTCTTGGGCGTTTGGGGAATTGCATTCAATGCTATTGGATGCATTTGGGCGTGTGATCAAAAATAAATTGCGTTTGCTCAAGTGCGTTTATGATACGAACAAGAATCTCAATTGCTATTGACATCCAAAAACCCCAAGCGCCCCAAGCACATAAACTAAATATGCATTTTTATAACAATAAAACGAACGGTCCCGATCCAGGAATCATCGGGACTGCCACTCCATTGGTTTCCGTAATGGCATTCTGTTATCATTTTTCCATATATGTATGATCTAATCTAAAATTCAAACCAAAAATTAAAAAAAAAAATGAAGAAGTCTAATTGAATTAATATGTTTTACTAAAATTAATCCTATTTTCTTTCGAATATAAACTACCAGAAGTTCTGTGCTTCCAGTGTAGTGACTTACTGTTGTAGGATTTTCATTCCCATTCCAATTGCGGAGGTTACGCCCAAAATAGTAATGTGAAAAAGTTGACCAGAATCACACCAAACGGGTTAGGTACTTAGGTGTATAGCCCATTGTTGTCTTTTTTTATAAATTTATTTCGGTACTGTGTCTCTGTTGCATTCCGCTGAAGCACCATAGAACTAGGGAATGAAGATAGAAGAAGTACAATCCACTACAAAGGATGGTGGAGCTTGCCATGAGGAAACACCCTTATCAATGCTGCATAAAGTTTTCAACCTATTGGTCCTAAGGTTAGTGATGCATGGGCCAATGCATGCTTGGAGGTTCTACCGGTCGCTCAATTAACCCAGTTTATTCCATCGCCTTTCGCCAGGAATGGCATGTGAAGGTAAGTCAGAAATTCTTCAGTAAAATCTGGAGGATATTCGCCCTTATGGCATGGGCCAAGGATGCAATAGAGAGATACTACGTCGGTGATAAGAGATTCATTTGATACACTATCAAGAACCTTTATGAGAAATAGCCAAGTGAATCTAGATTTTTGTGGGCGACAGAGTGAGTGGTTGTAAGTACTCTCTCTAGGTGAAATTGATGGGTTGAAGAGTTAAATCATATGCTTGTAACCATAAAGGCACACTATTTATAGATGTCCAAACGAGCAAGAGAGGAGATCAAAGGTTGCAAACTGATGAAGATTCAAACCACCAACTTAAAGTGGAGTTAAGAAACCAGGGGAATCGTAGGCGGATGCAACAAAGCAATTAGCAAAAATTATTTAAAGGACAAAATTAAATAAAGGAGCGACTGAACTTTTAGAGTAAAAAGATGAAATGGTGTCAAAGTTTTAATTCAAGGTAATAAGCTATCATATCGTAAGTCATCAACTTAAATTAAAGGGCATTACGTATATTCTTAATCCAATCGTTTGTGTATTAGAAATGAATAGTTAAGACTTCAATGATAAGGAATTGTGCCTATTCATTGGGCTCAGACCTGACGAAAGGTCAATTAATGTCAACACATGGTGAAAGAAAGTCAAATGGAGTTTGGCAAACCTGAAGGATCTAGCAAGAACCTGGTGAATTGAGTCAAACTAGGTCAAAGGTGCGATGTGTACTTTACCACCAGAATAAGAGCAGGTTTTGTTTTGTGAAATTTGAAAGTAAAATAGAGCAGTTAACAGGAACAGTTACAATCGATAGAAACATCGGCTTGACAATTGTAAGATGGAGAATTATAATTAGAAGTAAAGGCAATCATTACAGGGACGACCAAATCAACGACGAAATTATCTTCTTCTTTTTTTATCTTGTATTTAGGTTTGTCAATTTACTTTTCTACAAATGTAATCTACCTTTTTTTTATTCTGAAAAATGTTTGGCCAACATTAATGATTTTCTGAAAATTTTCCATTATTAAAAATGATTGATGTTGATTTGGGACCTGGCAACTGTGGACTCAATCTTGCTGAGGGAACTTCCGGACACTATTTCCTGTTTGCTCCTCTGGATTTATGGAAGGATTCCTGATTATAGTTTCTTTTTATTAATTATAATAAACATTTTAACTCTGCCTTGTTTATTTATGTCATCATGATCGATTAGCGACTGGCTCTCAAAAGGTCGATAGATGTAAGCATGGGAGTGATCGATATCTCCTCTGTCAGAACAACTGACAAAACTTCTGCCTAATGCCATTGTCCTGGCAAGTCTCAAGGAATTATCAAGTGGGGGCCTTCAAGCTTTTGCCCGAAAGTGTGCCTTCTGTTCTGTGAGTCCCCTGTGTTAATTGGTTGCAATTTCCTATGTCAAAAAAATAGTCTTCAGGTACTCGTTTGGTTGTGGCCGTACGTGGTGATGAACCAGAGGAAGAGCTGGAATTACTAAAAAGCATCGATGCGATGACGCTTTTCCATGACATACCATTTGCTGAAGAGAAAACTAGCAGGGTTCACTCAGCCAGGAGGTTATTGTCTTATACTGAGCTCAGTTTTTTGTGTGTGTTTTTTGTGTATATCTGAAACCAGATACTTTGAATATTTTAATGGTGGCAGGTTATTTGAATATCTTACAGAAAATTCTCTGAACTTCCCTGTAATTCAACACATGCAATTCCCATAAGGACCTCACCAGTAAGTCAAGAACCAAGACTAGTTACGGGAGTTAATTAAAGACGCTTTGCATTTACGTTTCTATGATTACTTGCATGCAGGGATGATTTGGTCCTTGGTGCCGGTACCTACGGTGGGGCCCTTTTAGTATATGGTCTTGGAGATGGCGTTCTATTAGAAGCCTGATATAAATTTTATTGTGATTTTATCATCAATGAAGTTTTACATGCTTCGGTTTCCATAACTTTCAAAACCCTAGCCAGAATTATAATAATCTCTCCATCCCAAAATTTAATAAAATTTTTAGTTTTTGACACGTTCCACAATAGGAGTAAAGACATTGTTTACCGTTGATTCAAGATTTTTAGCGTTATTGTAAAACATTACGAGTGTGGGTTCTTGTAAAATTTAACATTATCATTTTATAAATTTTTTACCTTGATAGATCATGTAAATAAAGTTGTGTCATGTAAATTTTATCTCATATGTGGCGGTAAATATCAATTTTATGTTAACAGATAAATTTTTTAACAGAAATAGTAATAGGTGTACACAAAATCACACTTTAGTAAGTTCATTTTATTTTAAAAGTCAATTTTTTTAGCGAAAATAATAACGTGTATGCAAAATCATCCTTAATAATGAGTTAATTGTATAAAATTTGTATTCAGTGGCCAATTAGATACTTAACCCTTCAAAAAAATTTGCTTTCAAAATTATGACATAAACATATATATACTCCCTCCATTTAGGAAAAAAAATATTATTTTTGAAATTTAAAACTAAATCTTACAATACCAAGTTTAATTCACATGAATTTATCAAATTTTAATCAATACACATTTGAATATTTAAAATTATTTAAAATATTTTACTAATTTAAATATTTATTATTTTGATAATGAATCACAACAAAACTAAATCTTAGTTTAATAAATTCACCCTTAAAATTTCAAAACCATCTATTTTTTAAAAATGGATGGATTAATATTCTATGACGGTGTTCATAAGAAAATTCTGCGGAGTGCTTGTCAAAGAATTTTAATAGTTGTGTGAGTAATAATTTCTTAATTACTTGACGAATAATGATTTATCTGGGAAGAATATCAAAATGATTATTGAAGTAATGTCCAATTTATAAGTTGATCATTGAATCAAAAAATTGTGGAGTCAAATCTTTGAATTTTAATATGTATACAAGATGAAAAAATTATCAAATCTATAATGCGTGACATGACTGGATAACATGGTAGCCAAAATATAACTTAATAAGAGAAAATATCAAAGTGGTTATTAAACTCATTTCTAATGTATAGATTTAATGATTGAACCGAAAAATTGCACACACAATATATCAAACAATTTTAAGTAATTATTAATAATATTTAATTAATTTTATTTTAAAATAATTTTTAATTTGTTAATAGAATTTTTATTTAGTAAAATATTAATTTTCAATACTTTTTTATTTATCATTACTTTTTTATTGTAAAAATCAATTGGATCTACAACAGATAATGAATTGCAACCAGTTTTTTTTATTCCACAATTAATTAAATTAATTTTAATTATTTCACACGTGTTCATACTCATCTTTCTTGATTTATACATGCACACACGCTCATTCTCGTACACGTACATAAAAAAGTATCAATCAAATTCAAGTAATAACAAATTCAAAAAGATTTTGCTTTAAATTATTTTAAAATAATATTTTTTTATTTGTTATCATTTTTTAATTACAACTAATTTATGATTGTCATTTTATTGTTTTTTCCAAATTTTAAATTATTATTAATGTGCATTATCGCTTTCGTGAGATCGAATTACGTTGTCTTTATATGTGGCGCTGTGACAACTGTCAAAAGAAACCAACAAATGAAAATACTAGCATAGTGTACTAAATTGTGAAGTGCAATTAAATAATTATACAAAAATTTAATTTAATAATTAATTTGTACATTTAATATTAATATAATAATCACTTTAATATTTTTCTTTATTTATTTTATAATATTTTTCAATTATGTATCAATACAAACGCACATAAAAATATAATTTTCCCATAATTTTAAATTTTTATCATTAATAATTTTTATTAATTAATTTATAATAATTATACATATAATTCACAATAATTTATCAGAAACCGTCGGGGTACATAAATTTAGTTGCCGTCTTTAGCCATGTTCCTGTCATGATTAATGCTTTGTCTGTCCAACAGAACTGCACATGGCCTTTATTTATTATATATCCGGGTTAAATCGTTTTCTTGTTATTGACTCACACTCAAATTTACAAATATATTATGATATTTTATTTTTTTAGACAAATAATTCATTAAGCTTACAATTATTTTTGGGCTGAAAAAATTCAATTTTTTTGGCCCAATGCATTTTAAGACTGACCCATTTAAATTAAATCAATTTAAACCTGACTCGTTCATTAACCAAATCTATATTTAATTGCTTTTAGGCTTCCAACTATTAAAAAAAAAAAAAAAAAAAAAAAAAAAAAAAAAAAAAAAAAAAAAAAAGATTTTACTTATTTCATTAGCCAAAACAATGAGAAGGTGGTATATCAGACATTCACCACAAACATCAAACTCGGTCTACATTGTTTACTTGTTGCTATCTTCTTTATAACAATGTGTTGTTAGTTGTTGCTATCACCAACTCATATCGGTGAAGCAAGTCAATCACCATAATTCAGCTTTCGGCGACCACAATAATTACTGCATTCCAACTCGATCTTTGTCGCTTCCATTACCTACTCCGTCCGTCCGCTATGTGTTGCAAGAGTTGTTGCATACTCCATTTTATTAACAGTACAATAATTTTAATAAATAATAGTCATTTAAATAGAGTGATATTTTTTTTTTTTAAATAATATTCGCTCCTTATATATTGTATAAAGTTGACAGTGAATTACCTCTTAAAATAAGACATGCCATAAACTTAATCTTCATTAAATATTAAGTGCGTAATTAATATTTAATTAAAACTATAATGTGAAAGAGAATAAATTAAAACTAATAATATTTTAAACTAAAAAAAATATTATTAGAGAATATCCACTCGTAATGAAACTATGAGTTACTTAAATTAATTTTGAAATAAGATCCTTAACCTTTTTTTATAGGTTGTCAACACCTCTTTGAAGATGTACGAGTGAATAGGCACATCTAATTCATATATGAAGAGACATATCCAAATTATGGGTTGCACCTATACATGAAAAATTATGAATTAAAAGCCGTATATGAATAGACACATCTTTTAACTTCAAAAGATGTCTTGAACAATAAAATCTTTTTATCATAAATCATATAATAAATATATAAATATATATATATTTATCAAATTTAGAAAATCGTGGGACGAAAAGGGCAATAAGAAAGACCAAAGATGATAACTTCGTAATAAAATCTTTCTATTTACCTTACAAGGTCAGAGTTCGAGTCTATCTCCATTGTCATCCGTTGGACCAAAAGAAAAGTGCAATGAGGTTAACATACTGTATAACAATTACTTTAGTAGTAACAAAATTTGACACAATCTCACAATTAGTGTGTTTTCATTAATAACAGTTTTACATGTTAAATACTACCTTTCTATTAATTGTTACTAATATTCCTATTCGTCAAACAAATATTTCTATTAAATACATAACATATCTCTGATACTATTGTTAGTAATGGGGAGGTGCCCTCAGGATAGTCCCTTAGAAAATTAGTAGAGGATTCTGGATTCACTCCTTACCAGGGAGTGTCGTTTTCGTTTTTCACCCTCGGAAAATTAATAAAAGAACATAATACGTGACTACGGACTTGTTTGTTATGTTAGAAGTTGTCAAATCGAAATTTACAGTTAGAATTAAATTTTAAATTTTTGTTAAAATTTGATTTTTGCTGTAAAATATTCTTAAATCTACTAATCTAATTTATATTAGGGATAATGAGGTTTCCATTTCATGCCTACCAAACGAAATCAATATACAATAAACCAAGATTAATTACTAAATCAAGTCAAAAATGCTATACTGGGATTAAGAGTTCTCTTTTTTTTTCTTTTTTCTTTTTCTTTTTATAAAAAAAAAAAAAAAAAAAAAAAAGAATTTAATTACTCATGAAACCAAATTAAACATGAAGCAATGGTAAGGATCCTAAAATGGTTTTTCAATTTTTAGGTAATATTAATACATGAGAGTGTAAGAGGACCTCGTGGATTAGCAAATTTGTTTTGTGAAGAATAAATCCTTCTATATATAAAGCCTTATCTAGAGGACATGGTATTAGATTCTTCAAATATCCCATAGAAGATTATCGTTTAAATATTCCATACAAAATTATTGTTTAAATATTCATTGTGTAATTTTGAATTATTATTTTTTTGTCACTAATAATAACATATTGTAGTGTCTTGTATGGACCATGATGTATACAAAAAAAAATAGTAATAATAATAATAATAATAATAACAACAAGAATAAACATCACTCTCAAAAACTGAAAGAAAGAACTAAATTAAAAAAAAAATTAAAAAAACAAAAATCAAACTAAATTAAAATGAAACAGAGACATTCTAAATAGGCGCATTCAGATTTCCCCCATATTCAATCTCATATATAGTAATAAAATTAAACAAAAAATAATAATAATAACAAGAATAAACATCAATCTCAAAAACTGAAAGAAAGGACTATAATGACTAAATATAACAGTAACTGAATTCAGTGCTTTCCAATCTCAAAATGTTAAGAATGAATATACGGAGCATACCTCATAGCAAAAGATTCATCTATACATAAATATTCTAGAGCAATTCTGACCTGGCGCCGTACCCGTACTGAGATCGCTGGATGTTATTCTGTCGTTTCTTATACAACACTCCTCCCAATATCACAAGAGCAGCCCCAGCAATAACTCCGAAAGCAATCCCAGCCTTCTTCCCGCCGCTCATTCCACCGGACGACGACTTCGTCTCAGTATCAACATTACCAGAATTCTGATCCTCGCGATTCGTACCGCCGTCAGCATCCGGCGACGGAGCCGGGGACGTAGAGTTCGATGGAGAGCCCGTCGGAGACGGAGTAGGAGCAGAAGGCGGAGGCGCTGGCGGAGAATGGGATTCCGGCGAAGGCGATGGAGTGGACGGGGACGGCTTGGGAGACGGAGTGGGGGAAGTTTGCGGCGCATCTGCGGAGAGAGTGGATTGGAGTAAGAGCAGTGAGAGGAGGAGTGCGAGGGAGAGTTTTTGGAGTGTGATCGCCATTGTTGTTGAAGCTCTGATTTAAGGATCTGCAAAGTTAAAGTGATTATGAATGAATTGATTAAACGATTTTAACAGATCTGTAAGGCAGTTAGCAGAAACTGTAGAAGGATTTTTTTTATTTTTTTATTTTTTTTAAATGGATAGAGAAGCAGTTGAGACTTGCAAACTTGCGTGATGAGAGAGAGAGAGAGAGAGAGAGAGAACGTGCCTCCAAATAAGAGACGAACCGGAGACTTTAAATAATTAAGTTTTTTTTTTTCTTAAAGTTGTGGAATGAATTGTTGATTTGGATGTAGTACTGAGCGTTGACTTTCCCTATCAAAAGCGGAGACTTGACTTTTTTGTTGTCGAAATACTGGTACTTCTTCTTTTAAATATTATTTCGCTTTTATTTTGACAGCTATTAAGATTCATTATAATTAGAGATATGATTTCTTTCCGCTACTGATCAATTAGGCTGCGGGTATACACGCAAAACGTTTTTTGAGATAATTGTTTTTGAACAAATAATTTATTTTTTGATTTTAATAGTCAACCTAAAAATGAGATTAAAATATATTTTTATATTTTATTTTTAAAATAAATTTAATAATTATGTTATTTTAAATTAATATAAGTATATTTTAATTTTTTTAATAAGATAAAATTAAATTCTTACAATAAAATTTTGAATTTATTTGTATATATGTAAAAACTTAATAATATGATATAACAATAAGAATATTCATACTTTATAAGAAAAAAATTTAATAAAATAATAATTTTACAAATTTTTAAGAATAAAAAAATTTTAATTTAGAAAATATATGTGTATATATAATTCAATATGAAAATATTAATTATACATATATTGTGAAAATAAAAATAAATGTATTTATTTTAAAAATA
>JAUMHB010019996.1:0-48091 GCA_032359685.1 Pittosporum tobira
TTTGGTATTATTATTATTTTTCAAAAAGTGTGAACTTAAGTTTTGGTATTTTATGATTATTTTGAGATGAAGTTTTGGTCTTATTATTATTTTTCAAAAGTATGAACTTAAATTTTGGTATTTTATGATTATTTTTCAAATATGTATTTTGGATTTGTTGGATGAATTATTTTCTTGGGAAAGCTTCTTGGAAAAGGTTGGCAAAATTTTTAGTATAAATAGATGGTCTTAGAAGAAAGATTTCTCACACCTTACTCCATTCTCTTCATAATATATTGAGTGCTTTCTTGATATTATAAAAATTCTTGAGAGTAATTCTAGAGTGTTATCAAAGTTATTTTTGCAAAAGAATTCAAGTAGTAATACAAAAAAAATTCAGGTAATACTTATGTTTATTTTTTATTATTGACGAAATAATTTTGAACTTATATTATATACTCATACAAAACTTGCAAAATACATTTACAAAACCATATTCTATATGAGAAGTCTTCTTTGCAAGATTTATGTAAAATTTTCACTTTTATACCTCCACAAATATTTTTCAAGTTATTATAAACTTTTAAATAAAGTTATTCTTAAATCATACAAAATTATTTTATATTAGAAGTTAGTGTTTGACAGACTTGTGAAGTCATGGTCAAAATATATACTTAAATATATTTTCATTATTGATTATATTATAATATGGAAAATGATTTATAGGTCAACTACACATAGGAAGACATAACTTACGGAGTACGCGTTAAGGTAAGGAGTAACATTCTTTTGGCTTTCACTGGACGGAATATCATTTGATCTTTACGCTATGCTATCATTTCCTCTTGAATAGATTCTTCTAACATGAAACAGCTTATTCAGTTTTGAAACTCTCGAGATTAAATATTATATTTGACCTTGAACATATGTTGACAATTTGGACATATGTTGACAATTTGATTATTAATCCATTGTTACTACTATTTGAGTAACAATAATTTCTAAATTCATTGATTCTATCTTGTTAATATTTGACTACTTTCGTTACAGAAGTTGAAAGTCGCATCTTAATTATTTGTGTAATCTTCGGATTCAGAATTGATTATGGGTGTCTTACTTAGCCTGAATGGTAAAGGCATACAAATATTATATTATTAGCTTGTGTGACATACTTGTTAAATTATAATTGTCTTTGGTCCAAGGACGTATGATATTGGTAGTGTTTACCTGTGTGGTAAAGTCACGTATACAGGCATGTCCAATAATGATATCTTAATGACTGTTTAAAGACTGAAAATTTTAGATATTCATAACTACTTTATTTTGTGCTTACCTTTTTTATGCAGTTACATTTAAATAATATTTCATATATCTATATTCTTATTTTATATTATCATTCACACTCAATTTGCTGATTTATAAGGTTAAGGATAATCTTCTTTGTTTCAGTTATCCTTAGTCATAGTATTTCTTACTAAATTATTTAAGTTCACTCATTTATCTCATATTCTTTTCATGTGCAGATAACTGATAGCGGGATTATTGGGAAAATGAAGTAGATGTCCAGTTGCATAGATATTTTCGCTGCGTACTTTTAACTAAAAGAATAAGAATTTGTGAATAGTGCCTTGTATAATATTTCTAACATGATAAGATATACCTTATTATAATCTTTTGTACTTTATAATAAATTCTTTTGTATTTGTAAATTATAATATTATTAATAAATTGACAACTCAAGTCGAAGTATAGATACTCAAATTTGAGGTGTCAGACCTGAAGAGTTACAATATTGAACCTCATTCAATTCAACATCATTAGATAACTTAATATAATTTTGAAATCCCCAAAAATCAATATTAGCCAAACCTCCATCATTTTTACCAAAGAAGTTTATCATATCACTTGTTCCCATCCCGGCTTTATTTAACGATGTAGTTAACTTTTAATTGCCGGAGTAATATCTTTGACGTTGTATTATGGCAGCCTTACGTAGCGAAACATTGTGGGTTCCAGTGTCGACACACGTCAACTATCTTTGCTTCTTCTTATGAATAATATACAGATATTTATTTTACAATCGATTCGATTTATTGAGTTTTAGCTCCTTTTTCCTTTCTCATCTCCCTCCTCATCCTCATCATCACCATCATCAATTTTAATTCCTTCTCCCTTAGGAACTGCATATTTGGCTTTACAACATTGAAATAATCTTGAACATAAATCTTTTTCCAACCAATTTTTATTTTAATTTCAAAATCGATCCATTAAGCGTATTTTGTTAAAATGCTTGAGCAACATCGAGTGAAGAAAATATTTGACCAATATATGAAAACAACTACACACATCATCGACAATATTATTATTCTCTTTCATGCTTGATGGTAATTAATCGAGGGAGTATCAAGAAAAATCATCCATAGTAAGAAAGATGTTGACCTTTAGCTGATTGAAGAAGATAATCTCCAAGATTTATCAACGATATGCCAAAATTTGTCCAAAACGAGTGTAAATGTCCAAGAAAAAAATTTACCAAGGAGAGTTTCTGCACATTTTGTTGGAGAGAATACTAATTTTAGCTTGTTAAGGCTTTCTGCTTACAACTGCAGCAGGAAATTGACATGCGACAACCGCTCAAAAATTATGTGGTAGACGCAGGACTCTTGCGGTTGAGTAACTCTTTCGAATATTTTACATGGGGGGGCAAAATTATATCTTTTCTAAGCAACAAACTTTGCAAGCCAACCGCTCTACGAAATGAGACGGTTACACAGTTTTTTTGGATCCAAGCCCTTGGATCTTGTAGATGGACAACCTGGATTTATTAGCTTCCTAAAGCTTGGAAGCCAACTTTAGCAATAGAACATATATATATGTGTGTGTGTATGTGTGTGTGTGTGTGTGTCTTGAATCATCTAAATTTGCAACTCAGTGCTGAGCATAGCGATAACAATGTTTATATTTGATTCTCAGCAAACATAACTCTGCTGTCCAGAAACTAAGAAGAAAGCGGACTCCTTAAATACACCTCAAGTAGGTTACCACAAAACATATTATTCAGCTCGGCCAGATGGTCTTGAATTTTGATTTTGATTTTGGCGTTGGCGGAGTTCGGATCTGGGTTTTGCGACTTCAACAAATATAACTCTGCCATCCAGAAACTGGAAAGAAGTCTATTAGCACCATAACATTTTCAAGAATATTATATTTATTTATTAAGAAAAGACTTCAAGAAATCAGTGAATGAATTGAAAGAATAGTAAGTTCTTAAATATCTTCATAATCTAAAGAGCAGTTAAAAGTCCAAAAAGAGCAGTAACAACATCTCTCTCTCTCTCTGGACAAAAAGCACAATGAAAATGAAAAAAAAATTAAAGGCAAAGAACATCTAGAATCTTCTCAAGTCGTTCCATTTGTTTGTATTTCCAAATCTTTTGAGATTTTGGATAGACCAAATATAACATCTAGGCTTATTTATAATTTTGACCCCAAAATATACCCGCTTTGGGAACAAAAACCTTAAATTTTTAATTTTGATAAATCGAACCTCAACATTACAAATCGTTACAAATTAAACCTTCCGATACCAAAAAATCAAATATTTAGCTCAAACCACACACGTGACCTGCACAAACATGGGCAATATCTTAATTTAAAGAAGCCCCTGCTTCTTTAAAGCATAGAAATCTGCAACACCAGCGCCAACAATTATCATATCTGGGTTTTCATTTATCTTCGCTTGGCATTCTCCATTTCCAGAGCTTTTGGCACTGTCATTTTCACTTTTGTGATACAAAGCTGTGTTTTTGCTCTCCCCCTTTCCCAGTAACCAAAACAGAGCAAAACCCAACAGAGAAACGATGGTTCCTCCCAAGATACACGGACTCGTATTCATTGTCAAAAACTCCATGATCCTTTTTTGTGGGAGTGCGTTTTCAACCAATAAAATATAAATATTGATAAACGACAATCTTACTGGATGTTTGCCTAATGACATCGGAATGCTCAACCAGTTGACGGTGTTTGATGTCAGCTTTAACCACCTCCAGGGCTCACTGCCAGTTAGTGTTGGAAGCATGAGGAGCTTGTTTTGCCGCCAGATTTTATGCCAAAAAAGGCCCTGCTCCAGCAAGGAAATTTTTTTCCAGTGGTCCCCAGATTTAATTTATATAAAATCAATATGTAGAGGTTCGATTTATCAAAATTAAAAGTTTAAGGTTTTAGTTCCAAAATCGGGTATATTTTAGGGTCAAAATTATAAATAAGCCTAACATCTAAGATCTGATCATTATATCACCAGTTATGCAGTAACACTGTAACAATACTCGGTCACATGAAGATATTAGTTAGCAACCATTTCCAAACCCTTGTTAACTTTAGTTCTGATTGCAACATATACCTTCCTGCATGCATAGCAGTGCCCGAAACTAATGCTTGACAGTTTGCCATATGGCACTTCAAGTTTTTCCCATCAAAGTAAGCCAACGTTGATGTGTTGGATCATGAAGACATCTACTTGATTCAGTAGTTCAATTTTGTATATTTTTTATTTTTTATATGATTTTGCTGAGAATCGAAGGAAAAGAAAAGAAAAGGGATGTAACACAACTTTCATGATTTCCTAATAGACTTAGTAGATAACTGATACACACTATACTTATGAGTAAATACAGAAAAAGCTTAAACTTCTGGAGCAATTGAGGACTCTGCACATCTCCCAACCACTCTAAAAATGTTTTGAGTTTGAGGCAGTTCACTTTTCCTTCTGTCCAGTGATATTGCAGTACAATTTTCTCCATTTGCACTCCATAACTTTTTAAAGGAGAGAAATTACATAAAACCCATTTATCAAGATATATTAATAACTAATTAATAATGTATGAAAGCGATATATAGGGCACTTATATAATCTTCTATCCTTGAAAGTAGGATAGAATGCAAGTGGAGGAAACTGATGTGTAAGTATCAGTAACCTTTCCTTTTTTTCTTATTGTATTTTATCAGGTAAAATGTTATTCTCGACAAAATTGACATGCATAAGTAGTGGTGTAGTATGCATTAATATATGGAAATTGTGGAAGATTTATCAAGGAAACAATGACTAAACTGGTAAAGGATCCTGAAAATGACATAACATCTACCATACATAATTTTGCTTGCAACTGGATACTTTGCTTCATGCTAGATCTTACAAAGTAAAGCTTTACAAAGACGTAGACCGTTTCTGCTTCAATGTTTACCAACAATGGGGACAAATGGGATTCCAAATCATGTATTAGATGAAAGTTATAGATCTATCTTCTTCTTTTTTTATATATATAATTCAATCCCATTTCTTGGTGTCTGGGAGTCTTAATGAATTTCACATAGCTTGGTACTCCGTCATAGCAGATTTCAGTAATTCTTCTAAGCTTATGATTTTCGAGCTATCAATCTATGTCCATCCTTCTGCAGTACATATGTTTCCTCAAAGTGAAAACAGTAGCAGCAGTTGGGACCACAAAGGGGGGTTGGCGCATAGTACGGCAAGGGAATATGAGGGTAGACACATTGGTAGGAGGTTGTGAGAGGCGATGCGGCTTCCTGATAGCTCCTGCAACTGGAGCGGAAATTTCAAATAGTACAGTTGTGTTAACTGATGGAAAGGGACTTGGATTACTCGAAGAGATGGTAGGAGTTTCAATTTGAAGCATGACACTGGACTGGCAATCTGACTGTTGATTTATCTCATCCATCCGAGCTTGCACGGATAAGAATTCAAGACTTTCCGTTTTTATATAGGTAAAATAACCCCACCCCCGCAAACTCCTCCCACACACTTATTCCCCACAAAAGTATAGGGATTGAAAGAATTCAAGGTTTTTAGAACCTTTAACGTAGTTTTCCGAACAATTACCATTTATTAAACAAGGAAATATCAGGCAAAACATATATGGCATACGTAGGTAATTTTGGTGAGTACTTCATAACATAAGCAGGAACATAAACTTCTATCGAGCAATAAATGTTACATTATCTTATATATATCTTATGTCAGTATATAAAGCATGATTTATGCAAGCATATTGTGGTCCACGTGGACCACGTATGAAAAAACAACCCATCTAGAGAACCACGGGGTATATGAAGAAATATGGTGAACTAGATATGCAAGCTCTGCAATTTATTTCTAAGAATGGCCCAGCAATCTGTTAAGCTTATCTACAAGATTAGGCACTTTTTTCTTTCTTGGATAATTAAGATTAGCGCATATTCCCTAAGCTTGATTAATTAATTAATTACCTTGATTAATTAAGCTAAGCTTGATTAGAGTTTGTTTAATCAAAATAAAAGGATTAGTGAGTGATTAGTTAAACCAATTAGGATTAATTAGTGTTAATACTTGATTGAGTAGAGTAAGTAAGTTTATTTGGGAAGACGACACCTTATCTTCTTTGACACCTAACCGGCGAGCCCCTACTTAAGCACAAGCAGGTAACATCTAAAGTGATCAGATCACGAGGCATGGAGCAGCTTGTGTAGAATTGTAGATACAAGTAAGTAGCTCACTAGAAAGGAAAAGAAGAGGAGAAGAAAGTATGGGCAAAACAATCTTATTACTCACAATATCTTAGGAGCTGAAAATAAAAAAAGATAGGCTTCATGAATCTCAACAATCTTATTACAGCAGCATACCTTCCCATGCATTTCTTCTATGGCTTTCTTAGATTCCTCCTCGGTTGCATAACGTAGGAAAGCAAATCCCCTTGGCCTATTTGCTATTTTGTCCATCACCAAATTGACTGCATCAAAAAATGAATGTCTAAGAAATAAGAGCTTTGAAGGCCTCTAATTAAAAAAGTTGTAGACATAAGGGTTTTGTGTTTTCTCTTTTCTTGTGAGGATCTCTCATCGTCTTTCCCTTTTGTAATCTCTCTCGTTTCTAATAAAATTTCTTCTTTTATCCAAAAAAAAAAAAAAATTGTGAGCATATTACTATTTCCTATCCCAACCTTCTACGAGCTTTCCAAAGTTTTCAAAAGCATTTATCAAGCTCTCTCTAGTGGTACGAAATGAAAGTCCTGCATGCAAAGAACACATATGTTAGTACATCCTCCAAATATTAGGACATAAAACAACCAAAATAGTAACAAGGAATCAATCTTAGATGAGCCTTAGTCCTGCCCAGTCGAAAGGAGTTTTTATTCACAAATCTGGTTATTGAACAATTCCATAAAGAAAGCATCCTATTTATACATTTCGTTTTTCCTCCTTTTTTCTTTTAATCGTTGGGCCTTATTTAGAGGGGACCTTCAACAAATTCTTGCTGGCCAAGGGAGAACAAGGCCAAAGAAGGTGGGGTCCAAAAATAGCCGACAACTAGGCGACAAAGCGGTGCAACAAGAGCAAGGCGAGCAAACGACTTCCCAAGTTGCAGAAAGGCAAGAACTTAGTTACTCAAGGCGTTGCCTTGGCGTCCTAGGCGAGCGCCTTAGCCGCCTAAAGCTCAAAGCAAACAACTTAGAGATCATCGGCACAAAATCAAGTTTACATTTTTAAAAAATCCCTAATTGAATAATTCACTATCTGAACTTATAGGCAGTTGAATTAAAAATCCAATTTAGTTTTATTCAATTATTTAAACATGTGATTTGTTTATTTGTTTTTTATATTTGATAGTTATGGTTGTGATATTGTAATGTATTTGTAACTAATTGTGCTATAATTGATATATCTTGTAAGTAAAAATCTATGTATTAAAAATCACAATTGTAAAATAGACATTGTATATGACTTAATTCCTTATGGAAGCTTAAGCGGCGTCTTGTCTCCTAAGTGACTGAGCGGTCTGCTACAATCTCGCCTCACCTTAGCGATTTAATAACTATCCGTGCAAAGATACAGTTAGTTGCATTGATGAAGTAAAAAACAAGAAATTAATCACATAGCTTAACTGTTGGCTCTTCATAATGTGGCAACCGTGCAATTCCCTCCAGTGTCTATTTGATGTATTTCGAGCAATAAGTTGATGAGATATTACATTTTTTTAAGAGTAAAAATATAACATCTTAAATTGATTCTAAAACACCAAAGCAGAACTGCAATTAGAAAAATAAAAAAAATAAAAAAAAAATAATCTTTTATAGCTTGATTGCAACGGTCCCAGGCCTGTATAGTTTGCCATTTGTTAGGGGTTACTACCTTGGTATTTGTTGTGTGATTGAGCTTTCTTCTTGGGGGGTGTTGGGTATGGGAGCTTTTCAAAACTTATCATAAACACTGGAAAGCTGCATTTACTTGGGGAGTTTTTCATGTGCGTAGACCACTAGATAACATGAGTCATCATTGACTTGTCCCGATTTGAGTTTGTCCCTAGTTTTTATTTTTTTTATTAAATAGGCAAAAGGCACACTTACGCCACTATAGTTATGCCACATTAGTGAATAGGCCACTGTACTCCTTTCTTCTGCAATAGGAGTTATTGGACCACTGTCCACTGAACGCAAGGCCTCATATGCAATTACGCATTCTGTTCAAATATACGGAGTATCATCCAAAATACGATCATTTGTAATTTGCTTCTGCCTTGATTTTGCAGAAACCCTAGAACAATCCCCAATTTGCAGTGTTCGTTGATTTGGAGGAAACCTTATAAGGTGATAAACAATCCCCAACTTCGTTACCTTTAGAGGCTGAGGTTGGTCACGTGAGAGAGGCTCTCTAATTTAGGCGCCATGCACCTGCTCACTTCCATTTCATTTGTTCTTTTTCTTTTTCTTTTTTCTCACACGCGAGGCATTGAGTTCAGTGGCCCTTTCGCTAAGTGGCACAACTATAGTGCTGTGCATTTTTCTCTTTCTGCTTTGGAGGACTCGTTTTCGTCCATTGATGCGCTCTCTTTCTCCATTTATTATTATCTAACAAAAATAAAGCAAGAAAAAAAACCCCTCGAGCTACACACATCCAATTACGTTTGCCTTTACAAAACCTAAAACCAAGTGCAAAGGCTCTGTAACAATTAGAGAAACAAACAGACATAACAGTAAGGATATTTCACTTTCTAGTTTCCTTATCCTCTATTTTTTTCCTATCAATTTCAACACGTAACTCAGTAAAGAATTATAACCATACTTCTTCTTCTTCTTCTTTTAATATAAATGAATTTTAACTATACTTCTAAGGAAATTTCGTCCAATAGCAGGAAGAAAAAAAAATAAACTCCATAACCAGTGAACATTACAAATTCATATTTGTTCAATAAGTATAACGTTAGTGTCCCGGGCCATGCAACTTGGTTAAGGATGACGTCCTTTTGTTTAGCAAATCTGCAGCCAACTAAACAAAATTACGTCTCTTTATTGCATATGACTTCAAAACGACATCGTTTTATTTAAGATTAAAGTTCTAGTATACCATAAACGCCCACCAAGCAGTTAATTGTCATAGAATCAAGCAGTTCATATCCAATTTTTCAAGCAATCATACATTATTGTGTGAGACGAAGAGAGGGTGCTAACCGCTGACGTAGAGCCTCGTGTATGCACTGAAATTAATCCTGGGCGAGGAAGAAGACGAAGACGAAGACGAAGGAAGCAAACACGCCCTAATGGGGAATCCATATCTGGAATTGCAAAAATTTTCAGAAGATATAGAAGCTGTGATTCGGGAACAATGATTTGTTAGCCTATACCCAAATTGATGAAATTTCAGTCCATTTCTACTATTGCTAGTAATTGTTGTTGATTGGAACGAGATCAGAGTCGTGCTAGCAACCACTGAAGCAGCCATTACCATTTCCTACGCTATCTCACTGTGAGTTATGGGTAAAGATTGGATCGGGTAATGTGTGCAAGATTTTTGGACATCAGTGGGCCAAACTGAATAGAATTGGGCTGTTTCAGAAACTGGAAATCCAAAAGCTTTGTAAGTCAAGTTACAAGCCCACATACAAATTATTTATTAAGTGCCAATTTCATTTCATATTGAGTTTGTTTGTTTGGTTACAAGTTTTTAAAGCGGCCAATTTAGTGTATATTTGGATTAATGGATTTTGAAGTTTTTTAAGCTGATAACTGTTTCTTTTTTCAAATTTTTGTTTTTGTTTTTAGTTTCTTAAAAATAGTAGCAAAAATTATTATTTGATAACTATTTTTTATTTTCATAAATGTGGAATCAAAACCTATTTTGGCAGACTGAAAAGATGTTTCTTCAATTTTGAAAGCACCAGACATAATTAAGTCAAATCTTCGATTCTCGCCGGTAACAAAAATTATCAGTATATTTTTAAATACTCCGTCCATGATAAATCATATCAAAATCTTGGTGGCCTCTTTCTTTTTCTTTTTTTAGTATCAAATTTAATAATTTTATTGATGTAGATCGTCGTAAATTAGGGTTAGGGTTTCCACATTGGTCCTAATTAGGGCAATATGGCATTCTCCGTGGCAGCTCAACGCTCGCGTGGCAATGTGGCATTCGACCGGCCATCATCAAGGTTCGGCAACCCATCTCGCCCGAAAGCAGCTCATCCGGTTGGCCATCTTCAAGGCTCGGCAACCCGCCTCGCTCAACGAATGATCGGCCCCGGCATCCAACTTCCAAAAAACACAAAGCTCAGCCAATCGGCCTCTAAGGGGTTTCGCACCAGCATCAATCCACCCGGACCATCGCCATCAGGAGCTCCCAAACTATGCATCTTCGGCCCAAGTCTACCCAAGTAGCGGATCCACTCTGCCCCATCGACCGAGCCCGGCCCTGCCTAGTCCGGGTCCAGCAGCCGAAGGCCATAAAACAAGTTTTCAAGCGGTGTCCAATCAGCCGTCTAACCTTGCAGTCCTGTTAACTTCAAAGAGGCGAGTCATACCTGCTGTCAACTCACAGTAGGCGCATCATGCCTACTTTATCGAGCTGCAAGTTAAGGCAGAAAGTCTACAAATACCGCCTCACCTGCACAGATAAGGGGAGCTTTTCGACTCCTTTTCCTCTCCAAACACATAAGAGAGTTAATACTCTGGAAACTCACCGGTAAACTCACCGAAACAAATACTCTGTCAAAACAAAACTCAAATACTCTGATAATCTCTTCCCTCTCCCACTCAATATTCAGATCGTCATCTTAATCCTCGCTAAATTAAGCATCGAAGAGGGGAACGAGTGAACAAACCCCTCGTGTTGCCCGTATTTTAGGTGAACTCGCTGTCGCTGACGTATGTCCAGCTGGAAACGAGTTTTGGATTTGGACAAAAGTCAGAGTGGTCCCAACATTTATTATTAGTACTTTCAATATATTGTTGCATATAATTTAAACCAATATATTAAAATTTATTTTGTTGTCAAATATTATTTTTGATTTTTTGTTCTGTTTACTTATTGTAGCATACGATTATCAAACATTATTGCCTAATTTATGATTCCACTAGTGGAAGCAAGTAAAATCAAAAACATATGAAATCAAAAACCTAAAACAAAAACATGAAAACATAATCAGTTACGAAACGAGCCATAGGTTTTTGAATCTGAAATGCACAGGTAATACATATTTGCCAAATCAAAAGGTAGTCCAAAAATAACTTTTAAATAGTTATTTAATTCGAACGCATTGCAACAAAAATTTAATGATAAATAAATACTGGTTAATAAATAAATAAGTAAATAAAAAGAAAATTTAAAGGGACGAGGAGAGGAATATTCCCAATACACTTTTTTTTTTTTTTTTTTTTTTTTTTTTTTTTTTTTTTTTTTTTTTTTTTTTTTTTTTTTTTAATTATGCCGAGTCCTTCGTGATTTATCCACAAAGGCACTTTACGTCAAAACAAGTATTGGTTGTTAAAAAGACTGCCTCACAAAAATGGTCCCATAGTAATAGCCTTGTTCCTTTAAATCTTCATTATTAAATTTGTTCATTTTTAATTTTTTTTGTTTATGCACAAACAATTCAATGTTTAGTGTTTGCAATTTTTCCTTCCTTTAAATTTTCCTTATCAAATTTTCCTTATTAAGTGTGTAATAACAATAATAAATTAACAATAATTCTCAAGGGCAATATCAAAAAACACAAGATTCACCTGCAGAACATGTTTCAAGTTGTTCAGGCAATACCTGCAGAAATTAAAAAATACAAAATTACTAAATGTCATTTTTCATACAGAGTCATCATCCAAACGCCTGCCAAACCCATTCTCTAGCAGTAGAACATTACTCTCTTGACATTATCATTCAGTGCAGGCAAGGGCCTCACAGCAGCATTGGCACCAGGTGCCCGAGTGCTTCTTCCGCGGCCACCAGCCATTGACCCACTATCAGACATCTCTCGCTCCACGTAGAACCGAGCACGAAATGCTGCCAGGTGAGCATAATATGCAGGTGGTACTGCCACAATGCAAACAACAACAAAAAAAAAAAGAATATTACAAATTATTTTTTAGAATTAAATTCTGCACAATGATTCAAAATATAAAATTTAATGGTTTCCATGAACAAATAAAGAAGCAGCTCACCAATTGAGACCGATCGTGTGCACCTCGCATATCTGCAGCACATATAACACTGGAATTAAAACCACAACACCAAGAAACAATAATAATCAGTAGACAAAATCAAATTCTTGCTAACTCACAGGCAAAAAGTGGACTTACGTATAACACAAATTGTATGTTAGAGACTGTAAATCATCTGCAGAAAACATGTTCTCATCCCAGAGGACATGATAATGTGCAGGACGGCTGGTTCCCTGTTAACATGAGTGGGGCCCAATTAAGTAAAACAAACAAACAAACAAAATGATCGCCTAATAAACACTTGATCCTAAATCAGTTAAAAGACTATATTCTTACTTGAAGGCCAGCATGGCTGCACAGGTAAAAGTCAAACTCGGTAGGATGGCAGATTTTCGAGTCGACAACAGTCCCTGTAAATTGGCACATAGAAAAAGGCACACAATGAGAATAATATCTTAGAATATCTTATCATAATAGCTAAATGCAGATAGGGGAGGGCAGAAAAGGACACCAGGTAGTATATTTCCGCTCCTTTCAACCGCACTACGATCACGATGGTTGTTTGCAAACAACCTCGTGTGGTGGCGCTTCTGAACCAGAACAAATGTCACCGGAGGCTGATAGTTGGGCTCTAGTGAGGCACATGCCTGATTTTGTAGTTGAAGAAACATGATCAGTAATTAGTGACTTAGATTTCAAATCCAACCTAATGAGATTTTCAACACGGTGTACAAACATAATCTTACCTTGCGAATAGCATCAAGTTCATATAGCAGAACTTGATAGAACTCTCCATTGCTAACACCATCCCTGCAGATTAAGATCATAATTAGGGGCACAGCGCAGCAATTTAGTGTAGAATATGATCCCGACCTGGCAAATGATACTTACCTGTAAAAGATGATGCGTTGTGGTTTCTGCCCAGTTGCTCTACGGAATGAAATGAGGAGTTCCCTAAAGTAAACAAAGGATATTTTAGTGATATCAACTTACATTAAGACTGAACAAACATAAAAATTAGAAAAAAAAAGAAGCTAAATTATTAACAAAATGTAATCATATATTTAATCACCACACACACACACACACACACACACACACACACACACACACACCCACAGAGAGAGAGAGAGATCATACTTAACCATGCCACCAGCTACCAAACCTCTAGTAGGATCCTCCCAGCTCTTATACAGATCTTTGATGAGCTCCTGTCGATGTGATTGAGCACATACCAAGCCAGCATACTTGGTAACTTCTGGCCAATCTTGAGAAGCAACTACCTAAATTTGCATTCAAATGAAGTGTTGTTAAATGAAAGCAAAAGGATACTTGCTAAATAAAGAAACCATCAGCAATTAAAAAAGGGAAGTAGCAAGTACCGCTGCTATCGAAGGGCTTGAATCTTCCCCAGGGTGAGGATGGGAGACATCAGCACCAAAAATTATAGTGGGCACGTCGCTGACCAGGGGAATGCGCCTTGATAGTGCATCAACAAGAACCGTATTTCTTCCTCCAACCTTCACATTTATCTTCAAGGCCACACTTGCAAGATACTGCTTGCTTATCCTAAATACATTCTTTGTCAAGCAGCACTGGGAAACTATTCCAAGGTCTGTCTCACATATTCTCTTCAGATCACCTCCAAAATAATCAAAAATACATAAACGTAACATGACATACAAAACCTTTTAACAAGAATAGAAAAAATATTAATCCCTCAGAATTCTGTACCATAAAGAGAACCGTTATTGTCTGGCAGAATAACAACCAACAGGTCAAGCTCCCTCTTCGGGAGTTTGTTGGTGGCTTCCAGGAATTGAGTTTTTAGAACCCTTTCTACCTGATCAGGATGGGCACTAACTGGTGGGAGCACAGGTTCAGGATTAAATAGCTACAGACGGAAGCAATTTTCAGGTCAGAGAAAACAGAGTTGTTTAATGCATAAAATATTAACAAAAGCATGAGTATATCTTAGAGCCAATACCATGCCAGAGATACCACACATTTGTGCAAGCTCATAACAGAACCCACGGGCCACATTATCTTGCACATTCCGAGCAAAGTTTATGCAAATCCAACTGTTGACAATTCCCCCATTGACCATTTTCTGAAACAGAAATCACTTTATATTTAGCAATATAACACTTTATTGAATTATAAATAAGCAAGTAATGACTATGCAATAATTGTACAGAAATTGACAGTCTACATGCTAGAGTTCAGCAATGTTACTTAAACGCGAAGCTTACCTTGTTCATCATATTCCATTGGCCAACTTCTGGTAGACAATCCTTCTCATGGCCCGTCTCATGGTATTTCAGCTGCGCAGACAATGCACAAGTCAATGGCTGACCGACACAGGGGGTCATCAAAGAAGCATTTACAGAGAATAACTACATAATCAGATGAACTGGATAATGAACCAGGACAGAAATTTTGTCAGTTACCCATGGAGCAGGCAGTACTCTAGCTTCCACCGTGGCTAGCTTGTCACTAATTTTTATTCCAAACTCCTTCGCATAGGGGTCATTGGCGTAAGCATTATGCTGGACAGACTGCAGAATTAAAATGCAAGAATATTAGTATCACATCTGGCATAACTTGTTGACCCAAAAAGAAAAAAAAAAGGTAGAAAAACAAACCCGAATAATATCGTACTCCCTCTCGCTAGGACGCTGACAGGTAACCTTGAGCAAAGCAGTGATTTGTCTCTCATTTAACCGCTTTGAGCACCTTTGCCCCTCCACGATCTTGCAAACCTGAAACAATATCACATAAGCACGTGTATTCTAAAAGACTGCAAGTTAACAAGAAGATTAACCACAAACCTCCATGGGCAGATAATTTGCTTTGTGTTGACTAGCAACTTGTAAACAAGGCCATTGAGTTTGTTGTATGTTAAAACCATACGTCTCCCTGAAATACTCCAGCATCGATTTCACCGTACCTCTTTCATCAACTGGGAAACTAATACACAGAAAAAGGGTATAGTATGTCAGATCCAAAACCAGTATCTACAATTGTTAGTATTTAAAATTAACAATCTAGCATTGATTCGTACGTCAGCTCTTGGGTTGCCTGTGATGTTAAACCAGTTACGCGAGACTTGCGACGCATGTTTCCACGATGTGTAACTTCAACCTTCACACCCCTCAATGCCTTTTTTATCTGGCAATGACACAAATGAAAATAAATTAATCACTAGGCAGCTTCAACTTAGCATATATACCCTTATATACCTCCACACTAAGAAAATATTAGAACCAATACTAAGCCAAAAAAGCAAAAAGATATAGACAGAACACATGCACAATAAGAGAAAAATAATTATCTAAAACCTCAAAGTAATTATATGAAGAGTGTATAGCTATTGATCGAACAAGACAACCAATTAAATTGAAGTACACATACAAATAGATTCAGGGAGAGATTTATAGCATTGTTAAGTTCACGAAATGACTATATTCAGTCCAAACTAGTAAATACAGATACAAATAGTAATTCAAGTTAAACTACAGGAAGTCAGGAACAATAATGCAGGGAAAATTATATCCACATGTAGGAAACCTTTAAAATAAACTTAAGAATAAAAGGAACAAAGGGCATCCCAAAAAGAGGAAACCAAGTAATCAACAGAATTAACCACAGATCAGCATTTTGAGCTATGTAACAGAATAGAACCTTCACACGATCGGCATCTGACAATGGCCTACCAGAAACATCCCTATTTAATAGCTGAGTTACGAAATCAATAACAGGCAGTGGTTCAATAAAGGCAGTGGATGATACGTCTGCATCATCAAAAGTTCGAGTTACAAATGACATGAAACCATGTGTAAAAGTATGTCAACAGACTGATTAGGAAGTGATGGGTAAAAATAGATGACAGATGCTTTCCAAAACCAAAAATATTTGTTAAAATTTACGTAAAATCAGTAACTATTTAAAGTCTATGGGAAACAAACTTTGAGATTAAAAAGAAACAAGTGGCAGGACTAGTGAAAAAATGTTGGTGCAAGACAAACCAATGTTGAGTGACAGTCCCATCTGCGTTGGGCGGATACTCTGATAGAAACCACTCCACCTTTCCAATCCCTCACCCAATGGCTGTCTTTTTCCGAGATCAGGAGAATAAAATGACCGGCCCACAGTAGCATATCTATATCCATTTTCCAAAAAAAAAAAAACCAAATGAAGATCAATACAGATACACGTACGTAAATATGCGTGTGCTATATATATATATATATATATATATATAATGCTTTTAGGACATGGAGAAGAAAATGGTCGGTATAGTCTGTACCTAGAAGTAGGCAATTCTCGCAGCACAATGTCCAGGACATGAAGAGCTTCTTGAGGTGCATCAGCCTGCTTGCCCTTTAAAAACATTTCCAGGTGACGCAAGTCAGCACGGGAAGCTAATCTGATGACAACTTTAAAATCCCTCTCTCGCCTGCATCCACATAAGTCAAATCAAAATTGATTAATTGAAAATTGTTGCAACAAAGCACATTCAAGAAAGAGAGACCAATAAATGAACAAAACCTAAAATAAAATTAAAAAAAATACCTGGCACTGCCTGATCCATTGCCTTCGTCAGTGAGAACAATTTTGAACTCTTTCATCACGAAAGGGAGAGGGCCTGCAGTATATAAACTCTTTCTACCATCATATGCAGGAAGACGGTCTCCAAGATGAGATGCTCTATATAATTTCACCAGCTCTTCCATGACGGCACGATTGACACCGCGGGATATCACCTCAGGAGTGATTGAAACCTAAACATCATGACAAAAGACTTGGTGTAAAACAAATTTACCAAAATATAGCAAGCCAAAACAATATAAATTTGACCACAGCCAAAGGAACTCACATCATAATGGTGCAGATCCTTGTCTGGCAGTTCCACAAAGAAGTGGTTTGCCTTCACAGTACAACGGGAACCATAACTACCCCTGCCTGGCCTAAGGGGAAATCTTAGTGATTTGCTTGAGGCAGGATTAGGCTGAACAACCTTGCTGGAAGCAGCTTCCTCTTGGACAGAAAGCTGCTGAAACTGCTGAGTCACTTGCGAAGAAGATGGCATTGGAGCATCATATGAGGAACTAGCCTCAGACTGAACCCCCTCTGCAGGTTTCACGTATGGCATGGGCTGTCTCGTCACCCCTGCTTGATGCGGAGCCTGGGCTTCTTGGTGCAGCTCAGGTATTGATGACCTGGAGGGTCTACCAGCAGAAGGAATAACCACTCCACGGCCACTGCTTCTCATGCCGCCAACACGGCGCTGGGTTGCTGGTCCTCGAGGCTGCTGCTGAGTGCCCCTGCCCTGTTGCTGCTGGTACTCAGGTGGGCTACCATAGTACCGCTGGGAAGCCATTCCACCACGCTGGGGACCACGTCCACCACCACCATACACTCGATGTCCTTGGTATCCACCTCCACGTTGCTGAGAAGCAAAGCCTCTACCACCTCCACCTTGATATCCACCGCCACCCTGTTGCTGAGGTGCAAAGCCTCTACCACCTCCTCCACCTTGGTATCTACCACCACCCCTGTGCTGCTGGGGTGGTGGACCACCACCGCGACCTCCACTAGCTTCCTGAGGCTCAGAGCTCTCACCCCCAACTGGAAGTTCTGTTCCCCTCTTCCTCACCATTTTAACAACTACAGCAAACAAACAAAAACAAAACCCCAAGTAAATATCAGTTTAACAAAGACAATCAATCTCACAGGAATAAAGAAAGACAATCTCATAAAGAAGATGTACAAAAACCTTCTCACACATATTAACATGAACTAAACTACAAGTAAACCGTGTCAAACACATATAAAACAGCCTTCTCACACAAGCACACACACACACACACATATCAAGAACAGTTTTAACAGTAGGAAAAGCAATACTAGCATGAACAATAATCTGTAACATCACATAAAACTCCACTAAATCAAGTCAGCAAATAAACCTATTCAACATGTACAGAACAACCTTTCTTGGCTAACAACAGCCTCAAAAACCTCACTATAGCAAATACGTACTTCACCGAGTCAAAAAAATAACAACAAATGGCTAACACACACCCGAACGGACACCAAAACTCACTCCCTCTAACTCATACACAAACACACAACATCTTCTCCACAAACAACCCAATACACCCCTCACACTCTCTTCTGTAAATACAACATAAAACACACTCCACCCAGTCAAGAAAACAACAATACTTGATTAACAATCCCCAAATACACCAAAACTCACACCCTCACACACAAACACCACCATCTTCTCTATAAACACCCCCAAAACATTCCTCACCCCCTCTATCACACACAATATACACCCAAAATAAAACCTAATTGCAACTTAAAACATAATTACAAGTTAAATCAACAGCTACTCTACATTTTTACATACAAATACACGAGATATCCACCAAAACACGACATACGAGAGATAAGAAACACCTTTCCGAATATGTACAGATCGGAGCTAAACAAGTGTGATTAACCTAGAATAGACTAGATCTAACCGAACAGATACACAAAATATTATAAACAGCTAGATATCAAGATATAAATGAGTGAATCAAGGTCAGATCACCTCAAAACAAGTATAGTAACGTTCATAAATGCAATAACACTAATGCTCACCTCAAAACCGCTTTCTGCTCTCCGATATGCGTATAGAGAAACACCGTCTTTGTTAAAATCGCAAAATGACTCTCTTTTCACTGCCACCGTCTTTGTTAAAATCGCAAAATGACTCTTTTCACTGCCGCCTTTATAAACAGCTTTCTGCTCTCCAATATGTGTAGAGAGAAACACCGTCTTTGTTAAGATCGCAAAATGAGACTCTCTTTTCACTGCCTCATTTATTTAAAGGAGCGGTGGGTCATTGAAAATGACAATTCTATCCCTATCAAAATCTCCCGAAAGTCTCAATAAATCCTTCGGTATTTAGAGGCAAGTTGACTCGGACGCAGAGGAAGGACTAAACGCGTTGACTGGTTGGGAATCGTGATGTGGTGGTGCCAGCGTAGCAGCATCAAATGCCAAAACAAGGCCCATGGCCTCTGACAGATGATTGGCCATTTCACAACAGATAAAAACACAAATAGTAGTTCGGACTCTCACGTGCAGCAAACTAATTACCATTTATTAAACAAGGAAATACCAGGTCAAACATAAATGGTATACATAGATAATTTTGGTGATTACTTCATAACAAAAGCAGGAAGATAAACTTATATCGAACACATGAACTGTTATTTTATCTTATATATATTTCTTATTTCAGTACATAAAGCATGATTTATGATATATATATATATATATATATATATATATATATAAGTGTGGTCCATGTATAAAAAATCATCTATCAAGAGGACCTCGGGGTATACGTAGAAATAGGGTGAACAAGATATGCAAGCTCTGGCATTTTAATTCTTAAGAATGGCCCAGTAATCTGTTAAGTTTATCTAAAACTAAGCACTTTTTCCTGCAAGTAAGATTAAGCACATATTTTTTGAGACCTTTCCATCTACTAATATAATATTCTCAGAACCTGGGATTGTGACTTAGAAATATCAGTCAAGAGAAGAAACAGATATAGATTTCAGATTGAGTTTAGAGGCGGAATAAGTAGTAGAGTACTAGAATGGGGAAGGGGAAGAGAGATAGGGAGCAACTAAGCTCACCTCATTTTATTCATTATTAGAATGACAATTCCAAACGACAATACAAATATTTATACTAGATTTCTAGGTACTTATGCTAATGTGAGTCCCGGAATATCCCACACTACTCTCTAACAACTAACCCTCACATGGATTGCATTGATTCTAGAATATACTAGGGGCCTATATTTCCTATATTGCCCTTGTCAGGACAAAACTCGAGCATTATAAAAATCTCAGATTAGACACATAAAATTAATATAGATAGGTTTCAATAATCTCAAAAATCTTATTACAGTAGCATACCTTCCCATGCGGACGTGAGTAATCTCTACGGAGAGACCTCAAAACAACCTGAGGGTTGGCTAAACTCCCTGCAGGGATAGGCAAAATATATCCTTTCTATTGTTGTCAGCAATTCTATCTTAGTCCTACATTATTTTTGTATCAAAGCTCAAGTTCCTCCACCTAGTTCCCCAACTATTAGGAGATCCTGATATTGGAAAAAATAAAGATAATGCCCAGTAATGTTCATCGTTGGTTACTGTTCATCAAAGACTGCTCATCGCTACAGCTATCGCGTCACTGTTCACCGCCACAGACTCATCCACCAACAATCTCCTCCTTCTGAAGTAACAACAATAGACAATTTTCGAGATGAGAAACATTCTGCAGTTCTCAAGCTTTCCAATTCTTTCGCATTTCAAATTTCGAGGATGAATTTTTCGAAAGGAGTAAACAATGAGATTGTTTAATCTTCGGAATTCTTAATTGGATAAGCTTGTATATTTATCCAGTAAATTGTTAGTGATTTATCTAGTATTATCTTACCTGATGTTATCTTTATCTTTAGAAGTAGTTAGGAACTTGCTATAGGTCTCTATAAAATGCCTGATCAGTGATACTAGAGAGAGGATGGAATATCATTGAAATTTGAGAGTTAGTTCTTATAAATTAATTACTTGTCACACAAGTAATCTATGCAGAGAGACCTCAAAACAACATGAGGGTTGGTTGATTTCCATGCAGGGATAGGGAAAATCTATCCTTTCTATTAATTATTATCATTATCAATTATATCTTCGTCTTACATCATAATGGGTATGTCCTTCTGCGGAGGAGTTTTTGCTTACATGGTTCAGAGGTTTTGATGGAAGGAAGGACGCAAAGGTGCTTTGGAAATGTGCACTCTTCTCTATCTTTGGCGGGATATGGATGGAACGGAATGCCAGGATATTTCAAGATAGATTTTAATTTACATTTTATTTGTTGCGAGATAGGACTATTTCCTTGCTTCTATATGGGCCTCTGCAATGGGTGCTTTCAGCAGTGTAGTTCCAGTGCCTGACCTTTGTAGAGACTGGAATGCTGCCTTCGATGTATTTTCTTTCTTTTCTCTTCATAAGTTCGGGTGGACGCCTTGTTCCCCAATACTTGTATGATCTTTTTTTCTAATAAAATTCCTTTTTTTATCTAAAAATAAGAATCAAGTCTATTCCCCCTCCCTCTCCGTTGGATCAAAAAACAAACAATAAGATTCAAAGAAACAAAAAACGAAAAATAAAATAAAATCATCTACAGCAACAAGCGCTCTAAGAACCTTAACTAATTATACACACAGTGAGAGTAATAGCAATGTTCCTCTCTGAAATGACATGTTTAGCAAACTCCCAAGGCAACATCAACCTGGTGCAGAACTGGTGAAACACATCACTTGCACAACACATAAACTTGTGCAACACAACACTTGTGCAAATAGTGGTGAAACACAGAAATTGATGCAAAACTAACGCAAACTAGGCTTGACATTTGCACAAATAAAACACAGCATTTGCAGCAATACTGATGCCATAAATATGGGATAGTAATGTCAAATTGATGCAAAAATCATCACTGAACAAAAAAAGAAAAAAATGAAGATAATCCAAAATCACAAAGCATGGATACTATCATACTAAATATCCACAACAAACCAAAAATATTCAAAATACCCAAGTATCATCCAAAATACATCATCATCCTCCCAAATGAACCTAAAATATTAAGGTTATTGAGTATCATCCAAAATACGATCATTTGTTATTTGTTTCTGCCTTTGATTTTGCAGTAGCCCTAGAAACAATCCCCAATTTGCTTTGGTCACTGATTTGGTTAGGTATCCTATAAGGCTATAAGAATCCACAATTTCATTACAATTGAGGCTAAAGTTAGTCACATGAGAGAGAGGTTCTCTTACTTGGGCACCAGCCAATGCCCCAGCTCATTTCAATTTCACTTGTTCCTTATCTAATGTAGTACAGTTGTGAAATCCAAAATTTGAAGTGAATTTATTTTATTTTGGTCGATGTCAAAGTCAATGATGTAAACTACATATAAAATACTACTATGTACAAACTTTGACATTTTGAAAATTAAGCAAATTTATATCATTATTTGAATTTTAGGATTTGACACACGTAGTTTGATAGATCTCGAAACTATCTCTAATTTTGGAATGGAGAGAGTATCAATTTTTATTATAATTACAAAAATTACTCAACTAAAGATGTGTTTTGAAAGGTATTGGTGGGCAACACATGTTCCATGATCATACCCTCCTCTCGTCTGCAATCAACTCCACGCATCCGCAATCGACTCCTCCTCTATGGGTAAGCTGCAATCTTTCTCACGATTGATGCATCTCCCCTTCCGGAAATGGGTACGCCTTCTTCTCTCCTATTCCCACATGATCGAATCATCTTTCCGCATTCCTTCTCTTCTTCTCTCATATTCTCACTGGATCAAATAACCTCAGAGCACTCCTTCACAAATCCTGTTCTGATGAATCCTAATTCAGACAACCTTCGACATTCGCCGATGACCAAATCTCAACGAAGAATCAAGGTGAATCACGCCGCACCCAAATCCAAGCCGAATCCCTTCGTCAGTTTGTCACCTCCTAGCCGAATCCCTACGTCCATTGATATGTGCTTCTTTCTCCGTGTATTATTATCTAATAATAATAAAGCAAGAAAAAACCCTTCAACCTACACATATCAAATTACATTTACCATAACAAAACCTGAAATCAAGTGCAAGGGCTCCCTAACAAATAGATAAATAACCACAAAGAGATATTTCTCCTCCTACTTTCCTTGGATTTTATTTTCTTTTTTTCGGTTTCAGTTATACTTTTACGCTAATTCTTCTCATAAAAGTCAAATATTTATAAAACACCGTACCCAACGCACAAAGCTTCCCGCTAATGGCAAGGGTCCAGGAAATGTCAAATGTACGCAGCCTTATCCTAATTTACATTAAGAGGGCAAATATTTATAAGCAGGAAAAAACTTTTTCTATACAGTCCCAAGGGCATGCAACATGGTGCAAGCAAGGTGCACACAGCAGTGCAGCTGCATGCATCATACCCCCTAAATAGTCGGGTTTTTTTCAGCAAAGGTGCACAACACTAATCAAAACCACGCCGCTTTATTAGATTAAAAATCCATATTTGTTCAGTAAGTATTATAACTTTTAAGCTCATTGAAGTAAGGTTAAGATTCTAATACACCATACACGCTCATCAATCAATTAATTGTCATAAATCAAGCAGTCAATACGCATGTAATCATGAGCTGTGAGAGATCTAACCGCTGACGTAGAGCCTGGTTTAGGCACTGAAATTGATCTTGGGCGAGGAAGAAGAAGAAGAAGACGAAGGAGGCAAACACGCCGCAATCTGTAAACCATTTCTGGAATTGCTAACATTTACTTAGTCGATCCCCAAATTGATGAAATTCCAGTCCTTTATGAAATTGTCTTCGCTCATCGCCGGTAATCGTTGTTGGTGGTATCGGAAAAACGGTGCCCACCATAGCCACCGGCGCAGCCATTTGCTCCTCAAGTCAGCGGATCGGATCGGATCGGATCGGGTAGGGTAATTTTTCTTTTTTTGGTACATGGTTAATTTGTTTTTAACGTTTTTTTAATTTAACAATATACTCCGTATATATTTATTTGATTATGGTTTATATAAATATTAATCTTTTAAATTAA
The DNA here is from genome assembly GCA_032359685.1 of Pittosporum tobira. NCBI lineage: Eukaryota > Viridiplantae > Streptophyta > Magnoliopsida > Apiales > Pittosporaceae > Pittosporum > Pittosporum tobira. The sequence continues at coordinate 24,176 of JAUMHB010019996.1, forward strand.
TTATTTGAAATTATAATTAATTATAAAAATAATTTTTTATAATACTATTAAACGGGGGAATGTCAATTTTAAGTCAAATTAAATATGAGAGAGAAACATTACTAAAGTTATGTCTGGCTAACAGGAATAGGTTAATGACACTGGAAATGGCATATATAAATATTAAATGTCAAATTTTTTTTTTGGGTAAATAAATAATATATTAAACAAATGAAAAGAAGAAGGAAATGGGGATTATCCATGACATGTGTAGCTAACACATCAAAAGACAAGTCTCATGATGACCGAGCTAAACCAAAATAGAAATAACAAAGCAAAAATAGAGGAAAAAAATAATAAAAAAAGAGCAGAAGAACTGCAACAAAGTCTATATAGAAAAGCTATCAGTCGAATTGGCTTTGGCCCAGAACTTAATCGCAGATGAAAGCCAACAACGAACCATGGAACCATGGAACCATGGAGACAATATCGTCTAGCATAACATTAAGCGGAAAGAGCTTGTTTTCATGGATGCAAGTATTCCTTTCAACCCAAAGTTTGTAGACCATAATAGAGAAGCAAAGTCGAAAACAGTAGCATGGAGATCAGAACTTTGTGATTGCATAATGAAGAAGATCATTCTAGTTCTTTGAAGCAGGGGTAGCATTACATAAAGTACTAATAGAATTTAGGCTAGAGGATGAGAAAGAACATTCAAAGAATAGATGATTGAATGATTCTAGAATAGCTTTGCATAAAAGATATAACGGATCAACATTTAAATCAATCCCAAGGAGAACATCATTAGTTCTCAACCTGTTGTTGATAGCTAACCAGAGAATGAAAGAAGCACGAGGGATATGATACTTGAACCAAACCGCGGATGCCCATGTAACAAAAAGAGAAGAAGGCCTTATGGACTCCCAGAAAAGTGTAGCATTCACTTTGATGTAGGGCAAACCATTCCACAAAATAGAATCCTCTTTGGCTAAAATTAAAAGAACGAACAAAATCAAAAGCAACTTGAACAAGATTGGGATTGTGAAGGATGGATAACGGCCAAATCCAATAGCCTGAATTAATGAAGGAATGAATCTTCACATTATGGTTGAGCCTAGAATTTACAACCATAAGATCATTAGGAGAAAGAGCCAAAGGTCCTTGGGGGAGCCAAATATCAAAGAAAAAACTCGTATTTTTTCCATCACCAATCTTATAAGAGATAAAAGGACGTGTCATACTCCGAAACTTAAGCAATTGTCTCCAAATCCGTGAACAATCAGTAGGAATAGGAATAAACTAGAAATTCTTATCTTTAAAGACCGTTTGTCAAATCCATCTAGCCCAAAAAGATGAATGATGTGGTCGAATCACGTACCAAAGATATTTTAGGATTAGAGCTCGATTCCAAATAGATATGTCTTTGATTCCAAGTCCTCCTTCAGAAAGAGGTTTAGTAACAACATGTCAAGCAACCTTCGTGTTATATTTACCCATTGAAGGCCCAATCCAAAGAAACCGGTTGATTAAGGCACGGATGTCATCCAAAATGGTATTGGGAAGAATAAAATGTGAAGACCAAAATGATTGCATGGAGAAGAGAATGGCTTTAATGGGTAAATCTATGAGGAAATTTAAGGATATGGAGGAGGTCAAAAAAGAAATCCCAACAGACATAATCAAAAGTTTTACGAAGATCAATTTTTAAGGCACATCTGGGGGCATCGGATGGTCTGTGGTAGTTCCGAAAAAGCTCTTGGGCCAATAAGATATTGTCACTAATATTACTACCTTCCATAAATGCGGATTGGAAAGGAGAGATTAGACTATGAAGACCTTTCTTTAAACGATCAGCAAGAAGCTTAGCAATACATTTACATGTAGTATTGCAACATGCAATGGGACGAAAAACATGCATAGATGACGGGTTTAGAATTTTAGGGACAAGTGCAAGAGTCGTGGAATTAACCTCTCGGATTAAGTAGCTAGTTTCAAAGAAGTAGCGGACTGCATTAGTGAAGTCATGCCCAATAATGTTCCAAGAAGTTAAGAAAAAATTAACATTAAAACCGTCAGAACCTGGACTCTTATTCTTCTTCATGGATTTCAGAGTTTGAATCTTTTTTTGGTTTGTAACATCCATGTTAAGAAGAAGAGAAGCCATATCATTATTGATGCTTTTTGAGACGACATTTGCGAGAGATGAGTGGCCCAAATAATTATCATCGCAAAATTGCCTAGTAAAGATTTGAAATAATCAGTAGCAATCTTATGAACAACATCGTTACTATAACCATTGTTCCCTCGGCTTTGAGAATAGATAGAATTTTATTTATATTCCATTTCTGATGGAGTTGTTTGAAAAAGAAAGAAGAATTTTTGTCACCCTGTTCAAGCAATTGGACACGACTTTTCTGCTTTGCAGAGCCGCATCCAGATCCTTTAGGCATAGTTTTTTTCTGAAACATCTAAGGAGGAGTCCGTAGGTTTTGTGGAAAAAGCATCTTAAATTCGGTGGAGATCCAGAGTTAAATTGGAGACAGTAGTAGAGACATTGCCTTGTGCTTTGTTAAATTGAACAAGGAGGAGGAGTTTGGTTCGCTGAAGTTTAGCCACAAGGTTACTTAAAGAAGGAAAAGCCCATGCTTCTGTAACAACATCAGAAAATTCAGGCAGATCGAATGTTGAATTCTAAGAATGAAATATTTTCATTTTTATGTTTAAAAAATGTGGTGGTAGGAATCGCTTATCAAATCACTATTATGTTTTATTTTTTAATTTTTTTAATTATTATTAATTTTAATTTTAATAAAAATATTTATTTCCTTAAAATTTTAACAAAATAATCTTTTTAAATAATAATTTTAAAATTTTAGATGAAAAGAACAAATATAATATATGACTGATATCAAAAATTATAAAATAATGACAATGTGTATAATATTGTATATGTTATACAAATCGTCTCAATTTAACAATATGAAAGGTCATGTTTAGTACAACTTATTTTAAAATAGTTTAAAATTTATTTGTTAACTAAGATAAACTATAAGCTAAAAAAAAGTATTAACTAAGTTTTTAAAATAATCTGAAAATATTGTTATGCTCAACCAATAACTTTTTAAAAATTCGCCAAAATAAATATTTTTTTTGTTTTTGAAAATAAGTTATAATCAATTCTAATAATTAGTTCCAAACAACTCTTAGAATATAACTTTATTTGTTTTGTTCATAATTGAAGGTAATAAAAAAAATTTTAATTAGTAGTTATAGAATTCTAGTTAATAAGTGAAATTTTTTAGAAAGAGAAACCAAACAAATAAATTTAAAAAAAAAAACTAGTGAGAGAAAATAAGAATAAAAAAAAAAAAACTAGAGCATAAGAAAACAAAAATAAGAATTAAAATAAATACCTAAAGAACAAAAAAAAATTAGAAAAATATTGAAAAATATTTTTGAAGAGAGAAAATAAAAAAAAGTTAATAAATTTGTAAAAGAGAAAGTGCGAAAAAATAAAATTAGAGAGAGAAAGTGTCAAAATTTAAGAGAGATAAAGTGCCAAATTTTTAGAGTGAGAAAATTACAAAAATATATTGAGTGAATGTAATAAAAAAAAAATTAATTTTGTTTTTTTCAAACATTCATTGATTATGAGAATTAAAAAACCACACTTCATGATAGATACGAGATTCTCGCATTAGTTGGGTATCTTTCATTAATGAAAATGAGAATACCAAATAAAAAACTTTGATAAGAGTGATGCCAAATATAAATATAAATGGATATGGGAATGAGATATACATCCATGGTGCGTTCGAAGTTCATAGACTAACTAAATATATACTTATATTAATGTTTGGTTACTCTATTCCAGCGAAACAAAACATTCTTGATAAAATGAAAATCACTCACATTCATTTCTTTTATTTCTTAGGAGAGGGCTAACCAATTTATATATATATATATATATATATATATATATATATATATATTTCTTTTCATAATATGGGTATAAAATTTGTTTTCTTAAAATTAATTTATTTTAGAGACCTTTCTTTTTATGATAGCCAAATGTATTAATGAAATGTTAAAAAAAATCCAATTTCTTCCTTCTTTCGATTTTTTTGTCCATTTTCATTCTTTCAATACAAACGTAGCATAAGGTTATAGGCTATATGTTTGTTTCTCTGGGGTACGTAAGTGATGAGATTAACTGTTCACTGTTTGGTAGAAAATTACTACTCTCAGTTATAATCCATTCATATAAAGACTTGCCATTTTAAACACAAATAAGGTCATTTATTTTTTTTCCAATAATACATATTATAACCGTATTTAGACTTATCCCATGTTTAATATCTTCTACTCGAACACATACGTAGTTAATATGCCTAGCAATAATTTTTTCAAACAAATATTGTAAGAATTCAATATTTTTAGTACCTTTTGAAATTTATTTGTTTTACACAGTATGGTATTCGTGCAGATAAAATAAATTGTAGGGTCCGTAGTGCAAATATTTTCGCTATAAAATGTCAGCGTTAACTTTAGGAAATATTCGTTTCCGAACGATGCATTGCATAACCGACAAAGTATTAATAGACCCCACAACAAAGTATTTGTGGACCCTATAACAGAAAATGTGTGGTCTCCACAAGAAAAATTGTCAAACAATTATTGAATCGCATTAGTCTGAAATAGTCAATATTTACTAACTAATGACTTTCTACTGTATTATTACCCCGGCAATAATTATAATAGTAATATTTGTAATAGTTAAGATATATTTCTTTTCGTTAATAAATAATTTGCTATGATCAGTACCAATAGTATTAAATATTTTCTCAGTATTAAAATTAATAATTAAGTAAATAATTGTAGTGTCAATAATATTTAGTGTATGACACTGATTATATGAAAGTAAATTTGTTATAGCATAGCTATGAAATATTAAATGATTTAGAAAGTCACTGAGATAATTATTAGAGTTATTGTAAAGGATATTTATGAATTGTTAAATGAATTATTGGAAGATTTTATATTAGTGGGGCGTGAATTATAAGTAATGTGTTGCTAATTCTCGGATAAGTAGAATGATTGATTAATAAACAGTTGGAAGTAATATTTATCAGAGTAAATGATAAAAATTGAGGGGTGAAAATTGTTACAAATGAAATTTATATAAAGAGTTATGTATCTGATCATATGGGATGAAGTGTAAGAGACGCTTGGTGTAGAAAGATTTCTCGGAAATAATTAAGTTTTTTTAGAGAAGTTTTAAAATTTGCACAAAGTAGGAAATGAAGTTTTGTTTTTTTTCATAAAACATGAAGTATTGTTGTTTTATTTTTTATTTTCATAGAGCATAAAATAAAGTTTTGATTTTATTAAAATATGAAATAAATAAAGTTTTGATTTTACTAAATAAAGTTTTGATTTTATTGAAGTATGAAATAAAGTTTTTGCTTTATTATTTCTTTTCATAAAGCATGAGATGAAATTTTGAAATTTTATGATAATTTTTCATAAAGCATGAGATGAAGTGTTGATATGTTATGATTTTTTGAGACAAAATATAATGGTAGATATAAAGTATGAAAATAAATTTTAACATATTAGTATTATTGGAGACAAAAATTAGTGCTTAATGGATGAAATGAAGAAATTTTAAAAAAATATAAATTAGTTGACATAAATCTATTTTGAAATTGTCGGATAAATTATTTTTGGGAGAGTTTATTGGGAAAGCTTGACAAAATTTTAATATAAATAGATGGCTTGAAAAGAAAAAAATTCACGCTTTACTCCATTCTCTTCATGCTATTGCCATATTGAGTGCTTATTTGATTCTTGTGAGTATTTCTAGAGTATTAAAAAAATTATTTTTACAAGAGAATACAAGTAATAGTGCAATAAACTTTCAGATAACAGTTATCTTTATTTATAATCTTTGATGAAATAATTTTAAATCATATTATAAAATACTTGCAAAATACAATTATACTAACAAATATTTTAATAGAAATTTTATTTACAAGATTTATGAAAAATTTTACTTTTACTCCTCTTCAAATATTTTTACAAGTTATTTCAAAACTTTTAAAAGAAAGTTATCTCAATACGACCATAGCCTTTAGCGCACAAAGTTACCACAGTGAAGTAAAAATTGCGTCTATTGACTTTATTGTTTTCTTGCCCTTGAAATTTCCACATCTCAAACGGGTATACTGCAATCCCTATTGTGGTGTATACGAGGACACCAATGAAGACCTGCTGTATGATTGACGAGGACACCAATGAAGACCTGCTGAATATATATGATCACCTGGTGAGTTTTCTTTTCTTGTCCGGTTAATTAAGCTTGCGGCTGATAAATTATGTGTTTTAAATATAGGAATTCTAGAGTCAATGTTGATAAGGTCATTATTGGAATTTTGTAGTGATTGGCAGATAATATTAGTGAAGACATGGATTTTTTTTTGTTTATGGTTTATTTGCGAGATGGTTCTGCAGTTGTTTTCTGCAACTAACTGGAAGAGAAGAGGCTTGCTTATCCATGATGATGAATCTATTTTTCTGCAGTTGTTTTCAACGTGAACTGTAGATATGGACCACCCAACCATGATGGCTAGGAACCCTGATTGATAGGGTACGCGAAACGAAAATGGATACGAGGAAAACTACATATATTGGAATGCCTTGTGCATTCCACTACATATATATTTCTTAGAACATCTCATAATTTTTATTTATATATTATTTTATAAATTGGTGTTTGATAAATTTTTAAAATTATAGTTAAATTATATACGTAAATATATTTTTATCTTTGACTATATTATAATATGTAAAATAATTTATATATCAACTACTCATAAGAGGTTATAACTTTAAAGAATACGCGTTAAGGTAAAGAGTACCATCTTTTTGTTTCCACTAAAATAAATATCATTTGACCTTTATGTTATGCTATAATTTCCTCTTGAATAGATTCTTTTGACAAGAAACATGTTATTCAGTTTTGAAACTCTTGAAATTGAATATTATAATTGACCTTAAACATGTGTTGACAATTTGGACATATGTTTACAATTTTGATTATTGAACCATTGTTACTACTCTTTGAATAACAATAATTTTTAAATTTCTTAATTATTAACTTGTTGATATTTGGCTACTTTCGTTACAAAAGTTAAAAGTCGCATATTAATTATTTAAGTGATCATCAAGTTTCAGATTCAAATTTGATTGTGAGTGTCTTAGCCTAAGTGGTAAGGGTGTACAGATATTATATCATTGGCCTGTGTGCCATAATTATTAAATTATGATTGTCTTTAGTCGGGGGCAAAGTCGTATGATATTGGTGGCGTTTATCTGTGTAGTAAAGTAACGTATGCTGACATGTCTAGTAAAGATACTCTAATGACGGTTTAAAGACTGAAAAATTTAGACATTTATAACTATTTTATTTTTGTGCTTACATTTCCCTTGCAGTTACATTGATAGTATTTCATGTCTATATTCTCATTTACACTCAATTTACTAACTTATAAGGCTAAAGATAATTTTCTTTATTTCAGTTTTCTTTAGTCATGGTATTTCTTACTAGGCTATCTGAGCTCACTCATTTGTCTCATATTCCTTTAAGGTGAAGAGAATTGATTGCGTTTATATATGGGAGGATGAACTAGAGGTTCAATTAATACAATTGTATAGATGTTCCGTTGCATACCTTTTTAGTGAATAATAAATTTATGAAGAATATTCTGTATAATATTTCAAGTGTGATATGATGTACTTTATTATAATCTTGTGTACTTTATAATAAAGTTATGTGTATTTTTATTTAAGTTATTAGTTTGTGAATAAATTGACAACTCAAGTTAGGTTGTAGATACCCGAATTTGAGAGTGTCACAAACATGTCCTAAACAATAAAATAAGACTGAAAAAACAGTACTCTCTTAATCTCATTAAAATTACAACACTTGTATTTTTTGGACGTTTCATTAAAATTGTAACATTCTTTTTTTGAAAGTTTAATAATATAAATTGTCTAAATTACCCTTACTTTATCAAATATAACACATCATTTTATTTACTACTCCAACATTATAGCCCACCACTTCATCGCATAATCCAACGTTATGGCTAACCACTTTATCACTATTTTATTATTTAAAATTATAATATTAATATTATATCTCACTACTTTAACTACTATTTCACTATTTAAATTATAATATTATTAAGGATAATTTAAATAATTTACTCATAATCAAACATATTTTTTAAATTACATAAAAAATCAAAATGTTACAAACAATTTGGGATGGAGGGAGTATTATAGAGAGCAGTTAACTTAAAAGGAGATCCAACTTCACCTAAAAACAATTAATATTACATTTGATTATTATTTCTTACGAAAAAAATTATATTGAAATTAAGTTGTGTGTAGAATGAAATGATTATCTACCACTATAATTTAAGTTAAAAATGAGATTATGAATGAATTTGATATAACTCATCTCTTCTAAGATAAATAAATATTCATTTATCATTTTCACAATTTTTTTCATCTTCAACTAATATTTTGGGATTAGCAACAAATTTCATTCCAATCACTACACAATCTCAGTGTAAAAAAAAATTCAATTCATTTTCGTGAAAGAATGAGAACCAAGCGTAACATAATATCTTCGCTCCAAAATTAGAAATACATTATATATATATATATAATTTCATCTATATTTACAATAAAATGATAAAATATGAATATAATGATATCATATTAGACTAATTAAAAAATTATCTCTAATTTTAAATTATATAAAATAAATTAATTAATTCTAATTTTAGAACTAGAGATAGTAAAAAGTATTGTGCTGAAATAATACAACGCCAAGCATCCAAATATTATCATGTTCTATTTTGATATTGGATTTGTTTGGTACCAATTATTTAAATTGATTATAATTTATTTTTAAAAATTAATTATTTTAAAATTAATTTTTTTTAATAATTTTAAAAATTATAAATTAAATATAAAATATTAATAAATTATTTTTAAAAATAAATTAATAAATATTTTTAAAATTAAAAAATAAAAAATAAATTTTGTCAAACAAACCCATTAAACCATTTTATTTTTGATTTTTGAACCTATAAAACAAATGAAAGACGATGGAGGATCCACGAAGGCCTACCGAGTCAAATCAAAACTAAACCTGCAAACTCTGGCTCGATAAAATTAGAGCCCAGCCAACAAAGTTGAATACCCAAAAGCTGCCAAGCCACTGGCCAGTAGCAAACAAGACGAGGGTAGTCAAACTTGCAGGCAACGCAGGCTATAAACAAAAGTACAAAACAAGCTTAGCTGCCAACCCAACTCTCAAAAAGACACAAAATGACAAGAAATATTGACAGAAACTATAAACAAATTAATAAATACAGTACCATTTTCTAAGAAATTTTTAGTAAATTTATTTTAAGGAATACTTCATCCGTCTCAATTAATTTATAACGATTTAATTTTATACATAGTTTAAAAAATATATTTGATATTATAATTTTAAATAAAAGAATAATAATTGATATTATTCTTCAAATAAAAAAATTATGAAGTAGTAGTTAAAGTGGTGGGGTATAGTATTGATATAGTAATTTAAAATAGGATAATAGTGATTGAAGTGATTGATCATATTTAATAAAATAAATATAGTTTAGACAATTAGCATTATAAAACTTTCTAAATTAAATATATTGCAATAATGTAGGATGTCCAAAAAAAAATATTACAATATAAATGGGACAGAAATAGTACAAATTTACAATGTAATTACGTCCTTAATTTAATTTATTCTCCAGTTCTTAGAATTGTACTCCTCTAATTGACCGGATGAACTCAATTACGTATTACTTCTACTGAACATAGTTATTAGAAAGTTAAGGCGAAATGATGTGATGTTCAAAATCTTAACATCCATTTAAGCATATGTAAGGCGTTAATTCATTTATAACGTTTATTATGATATATATATATATATAACTTCATAATTACATTTATAATAATAACTTAATTCATTATGGTCATGATTCATGAATATTTTAGAACTTTCGGGTAAATTGTATTATTATAAATATTTATTTAATAGTGACACCAAGTCGATCGCCTTTGATGTTTTGATAACTATGCTAATAAAATGGATGGACTCAATTACATACTACAAGAGATCTTCCCTCATTTAAAGTTAAACTCGGGAATCAAGTTTGGTAAACTCGATCGACCTTAATCCATCAAAAATTCGATAAAAAAAAATTCAATTAGTCAATTGACATAAGATGTAAGTCAAAAAAAAATCGTTAATCTTAATCGAGTCAACTCTAACTTGTTTAACACCCTCATTTAAAACCCATAATAGTTCGAGGAATCCATTGGCTTCCTTGTAACTAAGAAGGCTTTTGGCTCTCTTTATCCACTTTTTTTAATAAAAAAATAATTAAAATTACTTACCTAGGTCTTGTATAGGTTTATGAAATAGTCGTATACATGAACTACAATACACATCTCAAAAATGTCATTTTGGGTGGTTCCAATGATCAACTAGTTTTGGCAAACGTAATTACCGCACATTAAAATGGGCATTGGATAAATATCCAACAACTATAACAAGTGTTAGAAGATTTACGGTTGAGATGCATTTTTTATTATTTATTAATATTCAACGGCTAGAATTTAATCTCGTAAGTCATAGTTAAGATTAATTAAGTTTTCTCTTAATATGCTATAAATATAATCTCTCTGTAATACATATTAGGATTTTATGAAATATGAAATATTAAATATAAAATCCTCATTTCTTTATATCGGTTTATTTCCAAATTCGAAATAAATATAGCTTAGAGACATGTAAATTAATTTTAAAAATAAAAGGAAATAGTGTGCTACCTGATGACGATGATTTAAAACCTAAAGGGTAGACTGCAGAAAAATGTTCGGGAGAGGAGACCGTCATCTGGGCCCGGCAAATGATGGATAAGATTGAATTTAGATATTGTAAATATAAGGTTGTATTTAAATTTAATCTAAATAAATTAAATTTTAAATGATAAATAAATAAGTATAAAAACAAATAAGGATGGACATGGATTACGTACGTGATTACCTCAAATTTAAGTTTCATACAATTTATTTTTTTAAAAATATTTTAAATTTCAAATCACTTAGGTCACTTTTCCCTCTGAAATTTTCAAATCACTTTCTCTCTCTAAATTAATTTAGAAAAGTTAATATTTCTCTAATCGAGAACTTAGTACAAATAAAATAAGATGGATGGAGTATAATTTAAATTTTAACAGCTGCAAGCTTCCAATTGAGAAATACAAATTATTATTATTTGGGTTGCGTTTAAAGATTGAAAGTGCTGAACTACTTATTTTTTTTGGATAAGGGAAAGTGCTGAGCTTCGTTCAGCTACAAAGATTATATATATATATATATATATATATATATATATATATATACTCCCTCTGTCCTAGTTTTATCATAATAAATAAAATAATATGAAATTTAAAAAATATAATTATGAAAGAATTATCTAAATTATATTTACACAATTAATAAAATAATAATTAAATTGATATATCATAATATTAAAATAGTGGTTAAAATGTTTATTTATTTTTGATAAAATAAAAATAAACTATATAATTTTTATTATTAAAATTTTGAAAACGATAAATATTTCAATAATTTTAAAATTTAAAAAAAAATTATAATTAATTTAAAACAAAAAGAGTACTCCATCCGTTTCATTTATTTTGACTTTTTTAAGGAATTCAAGAAATTTGTTACTTTAATGAAAGATTACATTTTTACCCTTATTTCCTTATTATTGAGCACTTTGGATAACTACAAATCTCATTTAAATGTTTGATAGTAAAACAGAGCAGTACAACAGTTTAAAATACAAATTCAAAAAAAGCTTTAAAGACTTTCCGTCGGTTTAATGGAGTAATATTTTTCCGGCTGGGTTCTTTCTTTCTGTCAATTAGAACTCCTACTACTACTTTGTACTATTAGATGCATGGAGTACATATCACAGTAGCTTTTCTCCTTCCGCTAGCTCTGGAGTATTCATTTGTGATGAAGTATGCAAAGAAGCAATACTCTCCGTTTGATGAGGAAGAAGGAAGGAAAAAAGAAAGGAAGAAGAAGAAGAAGAAAAAAGATCTGAGCTATGGTCTGTACACGTGAAAAATTAAAAAAATAAATGAGACAAAGTTGAATTAAAATGTGGGGCCTACATGTTAGAAAATAATTTCTGTCAAAAGGGTAAAATAAGTAGTTTACAATTTTAAATTTTCTAAAAAAGGAAATATTATAATTTTTTAAAACATTTAAAAAATATAAATATTACAATATAAATAAAACATATGGAGTATATATTAACGCACAACATTGTATGTAACGGTGTAGGTGCATATAGACAGTGTGAAATGTCACCTGAGAAGTGAATATAGACAGTTACTCGTTCTGTTAAAATTATAATATTTATCATTTTAAAGAAATTAATAATATTAATTATCTAAATTATTTTTATTTTATTTAATATAATTTATCACTTCAATCATTATTTTTTAATTTAAAATTATAATATTAATATCGTAATTCATCACTTTAACTTCTACTTTATTTTCTATTTATTATATTAATACTTCGATAACTATTCTCTCATTTAAAATTCTAATATTAAACAAATTTTTTAAATTCTAAAAAATCAGAAGTGCAACGAAAAAATTGAGAGCATGAATTACCGTTTTATGTCACTCTAAAGTAGATTATAAACTATTGATTCAACTATGAATCATCAAGTCTAATCCATTAAACTCATAAAATCATTTAATCCACTCTATTTGTAAACCTTCCTATAAACATTTTAATCCATATTTATCTAACATTGGAAGGTTGTGAATAATCCAACATATGAAGATCCTCGTACCCCAAAAGAAAAAAAGGTTTGAAAATCCATTTTTCTGTCTTTGAAAGTATATACTCCCTCCGTTCAAAAAAAAATGACTAAACTAAATAAAATACACAAATTAAAGAAACTAACTTTATAAAAAATAATATATTTTTTTAACAAAATTATCTTTACAAATATATTTTATAATAATAAAAAAATAATAATAATAATTTAATATAACATAAAATGAGATAAAAAAATAATTATAAAATAAAAATGATAAATTAAGTCATTCTTTTTTTAACAAGAAAAAAAATACCTAAACTTATTCTTATTTTTTTGTGAACAGATAGAGTATGAATTTTGGTGTTTAAATAAAATCTATTATCAAAAAAATTTCTATCAATTTTATACCCTTGAATGTCAAAAGCCACATACAAAGCTATGCATAATACAACCACATCTTCCATCAAGAAAACAAAGCCCACAAACTACAAATAATAATAATTTGATATATCCTTGGATGACTTCTAGAGTAAAGTAGAGCCAAAAACACAAGAATCACCTGCAGAACATGTTCGTCTGTCCATGCACCGGCTGCGGAGGAATTAAAATAATACAAAATTACCAATACGTATTTTCATAGTCTCATCATCCAAAAGCCTACCCCACACTAGCAGTAGAACATAACTCTCTTCACATTATCCTTCAGTGCAGGTAAGGGCCTCACAGCAGCATTGGGACCCGGTGCCCGAGTGCTTCTTCCACGGCCGCCAGCTGCACCACTAGTCATTGACCCACTATCAGATGTCTCTGGCTCCATGTAAAACCGAGCACGGAATGCTGCCAGGTGAGCATAGTATGCCGGTGGTACTGCCGCAATGAGACCCAAAAAAAGGGTTATTACAAGTTAATTTCTAGAAATAAATTCAAATAATGATTAAAAATATTAAAAGCACAAAATTAAATGGTTTTACTGAACAAGTAAAGCAGCTGCTCACCAATTGAGACGGATCGTGTGCACCTCGCATATCTGCAGCAGCAAACATAAAATAATTAAAACCACAAACTACAAGAAACAATAATCATCAATTGTCCAATTAGATTGTTGCCAACTCGAGCTAAAAAGTAGACTCACGTATAACACAAATTGTTTGTTAGAGACTGTAAACCATCGGCAGAAAACTTGTTCTCGTCCCAGAGGACATGATAATGTGCAGGACGACTGGTTCCCTGTTAACACAAGTGGGACCCAACTAATTAAAGCAAACCAAAAACGGAAATCGCCTCGTAAATACTTTGGTCCTAAATCAGTTCAAAGATTATATTCTTACTTGAATCCCTGCATGGCTGCACAGGTAAAAGTCAAACTCAGTAGGATGGCAGATTTTAGAGTCAACAACGGTCCCTGTAAATTGGCACATACAGAAAGGCACACAATGAGAATAATACCTTAGAACATCTGATCTTAATAACTAAATGCAGACAGGATGGCAGTAAAGGCTACCAGGCAGTATATTTCCACTCCTGTCGACTGCATTACGATCACGATGGTTGTTTGCGAACAACCTCGTGTGGTGTCGTTTCTGAACTACAACAAACGTAACTGGAGGCTGATAATTTGGTTCTAGCGAGGCACATGCCTGATTTTGTAGTTGAAGAAAACGTTATCAGTAACTAGTGATTTAGATTTGAAATCCAGCCTAACGACAATTTCAACAAGCCATCTACAATAGTATCTTACCTTGCGAATAGCATCAAGTTCATATAACAAAACTTGATAGAACTGCCCCTCGCTGACACCATCCCTACAGATTGATATCATAATTAGGGACACACCACAGCAATTTAGTCTAGAATATGATCACTGCTCGGCAAATGATGCATACCTGTAAAAGATGATTCGCTGTGGTTTCTGCCCAGTTGCTCTACGGAATGAAATGAGGAGTTCCCTGCAGTAAACAAAAGATATTTCAGTGATATCAACTTACATGAAGACCAAACAAACATAAAAAATTAAATAAAATAAATCCCCCAACGTAATCATATATTTAACCACAAAACAGAGAGAGAGAGAGAGAGAGAGAGAGAGAGAGAGAGATCATACTTAACCATGCCACCAGACACCATCCCTCTGGTAGGATCCTGCCAGCTCTTATACAGATCTTGGATGAGCTCCTGTCTATGTGATTGAGCACACACCAAGCCAGCATACTTGGTAACTTCTGGCCAATCTTGAGAGGCAACAACCTAAATTCCATTTACATGTAGTGTCGTCAAATGGAAACAAAAGGATACCTGCTAACGAAAGAAATCATTCGCAATTAAGAGAGGTAAGTAGCACCGTACCGCTGCTATCGAAGGGCTTGAATCTTCCCCAGGATGAGGATGGGTAACATCAGCACCAAAAATTATAGTTGGTACGTCGCTGACCAGGGGAATGCGCCTTGATAGTGCATCGACAAGAACCGTATTTCTTCCCCCAACCTTTACATTTATCTTCAACGCCACATTTGCAAGATACTGTTTGCTCATCCTAAACACGTGCTTTGTCAAGCAGCACTGGGAAACTATTCCAAGGTCTGTCTCACAAATTCTCTTCAGATCACCTGCAAAATAATCAAAAATATATAATGTAACACATGAGATGCAATATATATTCACAAGAATAGGAAAAATATTAATGCCCTCATAATTCCTTACCATAAAGAGAACCATTATTGTCTGGCAGAATAACAACCAACAAGTCAAGCTCCTTCCTTGGGAGTTTGCTGGTGGCTTCCTGGAATCGAGTTTTTAAAACTCTTTCTACCTGATCAGGACGGGCACTAACTGGTGGGAGAACAGGTTCAGGATTAAATTGCTACAGAGAAGAAATTTTCAGGTCAGAGAAATAAGAGTTGTTTAATGCATAAAATATATTAATAAAAGCATGAGTACGTCTTAGAGCCAATACCATGCCAGAGGTACCACACATTTGTGCAAGCTCGCAACAGAACCCACGAGCCACATTATCTTGCACATTCCGAGCAAAGTTTATGCAAATCCAACTGTTAACAATTCCCCCATTGACCATTTTCTGGAACAGAAATCACTTAATATTTAGCAATATAATACTTTATTGAAATATAAATGAGCAAATAATGACCATGCAATAATTGTACAGAAATTGACAGTCTCATGCTAAAGTCTAGCAATTGCTAATTAAAGGCAAAGCTTACCTTGTTCATCATATTCCATTGGCCAACTTGCGGTAGACAATCCTTCTCTCGACCAGTCTCATGATATTTCAGCTGCACAGACGATGCACTAGTCAGTGATTTACCAACACACAATCATCAAAGATGAATTTACAGAGAATAACTACATTAAGCAAATGAACTGGATAAATAACCCAGACAGAAATTTAGCAGTTACCCATGGAGCAGGCAGTATTCTAGCTTCCACCGCAGCTAGCTTGTCACTGATTTTTATTCCAAACTCCCTCGCATAGGGGTCATTGGCGTATGCATTATGCTGGACAGTCTGCAGAATTAAAATGCAAGTATCAGATTACATCTACCATATATTATCAACCAAAAGAGACGGGTTTTGGCTGCAAAAACCAACCCGAATAATATCGGACTCCCTCTCGCTAGGACGCTGACATGTAACCTTGAGCAAAGCAGTTATTTGTCTCTCATTTAACCGCTTTGAATACCTTTGTCCCTCGACAATCTTGCAAACCTGAAACAATATCACATAAGCAAATATACTCTACAAGATTGCAAATGAGCTTGAAGGTTAGGCACAAACCTCCATGGGCAGATAATTTGCTCTTTGTTGATTACCAACTTGTAAACAAGGCCATTGAATTTGTTGTATGTTAAAACCATAGGTCTCCCTGAAATACTCCACCACCGATTTCACCGTACCTCTTTCATCAACTGGGAAACTAATATACAGAACAAAGGAAAAGCATTTCAGATCCAGAATCAGTAGCAAAAGTTGTTTGTAGTTAAAATTAACAATCTAGCATTGATCCGTACGTTAGCTCTCGGGTTGCCTGTGATGTTAAACCGGTTATGCGATACTTGCGACGCATGTTCCCACGATGCGTAACCTCGACCTTCACACCCCTCAATGCCTTTTTAATCTGCCAATGATACAAATGAAAATAAATTAATCACTCAGCAGCTGCAACGTAGAAAATATATTCTGATGTACCTCCACTCAGAAAATATTAGAACAAATATTAAGCCAAACAAGAAAAAACATATCAACAGAACATACGTACAACAAGAGAAAATAATTATGCAAAATGTAAGACTAATTATATGAAGAGCGTATAGCTATCAATCGTACAAGATAACCAATTAGATCAAAGAACGAATACAAATAGAATCAGAGACAGATTTATAGCGTTTTTAAGTTCAAGAAATAACAATACTTGGTCCAAACTAGTAAATATGTATGTGAGTAGTAAAACACATTAACTACAGAAACAATAATGCAGGGAAAATTATCAACAGAAATAACATATCAACAGAACATATGTACAACAAGAGAAAATAATTATGCAAAATCTAAGAGTAATTACATGAAGAGCGTATAGCTATCAACCGTACAAGATAACCAATTAGATTGAAGAACGAATACAAATAGAATCAGAGACAGATTTATAGCGTTTTTAAGATCAAGAAATAACTATACTCGGTCCAAACTAGTAAATATGTATGTGAGTAGTAAAACACGTTAACTACAGTCACAATAATGCAGGGAAAATTATTTCCAAATGTAGGATACCTTTAAAAAAACCCTCAAGAATAAAAGGAACAAAGGCCATCCAAAACAGAACAAACCAAGTAATCAACATAATTAATTGCAGATCAGCAGTTGAAACCATGTAAGAGAATCAAACCTTCACACGATCAGCATCTGACAATGGCCTAGCAGAAACATCCCTATTTAAAAGCTGAGTGACGAAATCAATAACAGGCAGTGGTTCAATAAAGGCAGTAGATGACATATCTGCATCATCAAAAGTTTACAATGACATGAAACCATATATGTAGAAGAACATCTAGAGACTAATTAGGAAGTGTTGGGTAACAGTCGATAAAAGATGCTTTCAAAAACATTTGTTATAGCTTGCATAATAACAGTCGATAAAAGATGCTTTCAAAAACATTTGTTATAGCTTGCATAATTTCAGTGACTACTTCAAATTCTAAGAAAAACAAACTCAATTACAAAACAAATAAACCACTGGCAGGACTAGTAAAAAAATGTTGGTGCAAGACAAACCAATGTTTAGCGACAATCCCATCTGCGTTGGGCGGATGCTCTGATAGAAACCACGCCAGCTTTCCAATCCCTCACCCAATGGTTGCCTTCTTCCAAGATCAGGAGAATAAAATGACCGTCCCACAGGAGCATACCTATCACCATTTTCCAAAGAACCACCAAATGAAAACCAGTATACATACATATGCATAAATATGTGTATATATGTTCACAAGACAACAAAAGAAATATAATGATTTCAGGACATGGAGAAGAAAATGGTCTGTATAGTCTGTACCTAGCAGTAGGCAATTCTCGCAGAACAATGTCCAAGACCTGAAGAGCTTCTTGAGGCGCATCAGCCTGCTTGCCCTTTAAAAACATTTCCAGGTGGTGCAAGTCAGCACGTGAAGCTAATTTGATAACAACTTTAAAATCCCTTTCTCGCCTGTGTCCACAGAAGCCAAACCAAAATTGATTAATTGAAAATTGTTGCAATGAAGCACATTAAAGAAAGAAAGCCCAAAAAGTGAACAAAACCCACAATTAAAAAAAATACCTAGCATTGCCCGATCCATCGTCTTCATCGGTGAGAACAATTTTGAACTCTTTCGTCACAAAAGGCAGAGGGCCTGCAGTATATAAACTCTTCCTACCATCGTATGCAGGAAGACGATTTCCAAGATGAGATGCCCTATATAATTTCACCAGCTCTTCCATTACGGCACGATTGACACCACGGGACGTGACCTCAGGGGTGATTGAAACCTAAACATCATGACAAAAGACTTGATGTAAAAACAAATTTACCAAAATAAAACAAGCCAAATTAATATGAAGTCAATCACAGCAAAAGCAACTCACATCATACTGGTGCAGATCCTTGTCCGGCAGTTCTGCAAAGAAGTGGTTTGCCTTCACAACGCAACGGGCACCAGAACTACCCCTGCCTGGCCGAAGGGGAAATCTTAGTGATTTGCTTGAGGCAGGATTAGGTTGCACAGTCCCGCTGGAACCAGCTTCCCTTTGAACAGTAAGCATCTGAAACTGCTCAGGCACTTGCGAAGGAGCTGGCGCCAGAGCACCAGATGAGGAACTTGCCTCAGACTGAACCACATCTGCACGAGTCGTCACCTCTGCTTGATGCGGAGCCTGGGTTGCTTGGTGCAGCTCGGGTATTGATGTCCTGGAAGGTCCAGCACCAGAAGCAACAGCCCCTCCTCGGCCACTGCTTCCTCCGCCGCCGCCACGGTGCTGGGGTTGTAGTCCTCGTGGATGCTGCTGAGTGCCTCTGCCCTGGTGCTGCTGGTACTCAGGTGGGCTGCCATAATACTGCTGGGGAGCCATTCCACTACGCTGGGGACCACGTCCACCACCATAACCTCCACGTCCTTGATATCCACCTCCCTGCTGCTGGGGAGTAAAGCCTCTACCTCCTCCACCTTGATATCCAACAGTACCCTGTTGCTGAGGAGCAAAGCCTCTACCTCCCCCACCTTGGAATCCACCACCGCCTTGCTGCTGCTGTAGTGGTGGACCACCACCACGTCCTCCACCAGCTTCCTGAGACTCAGAGCTCTCACCCCCTCCTGGAAGTTCTGTTCTCCTCTTCCTCACCATTATCACAACTACATCAAACAAACAAAAACAAAACCCTGAGTAAATATCAATTAACAAAGAATATAATATCACGTGGATAAAGATAGACAGTGACATCAAGAAGACATGCAAAAACCTTCTCACACATATTAGCATGAACTAGACTGAGCAAACAAGTAAACCTTGTCAAACACGTACAAAATAGCCGTCTCAAACTCAAACACACGCACACCTCTCAAGAACAGTTGAGACCATCTCATAAAACTCCACTTAATTAAATGATGCAAATAAAATAAACCTCTTCAACATATACAAAACAACCTTTCTTCGCTGACAACAGAGTCAAAAACCTGAGTATAGCGAATACAGACTCCACCGAGTCAAGGAAACAACAACAATTGGTAACACAAACCCAAACACATATCAAAACACACTCCCTCTCACTCAAACACAAACACACAACATCTTCTCCATAAACAACCCAAAACAAAAAAAATTCACCATAAACAACCCAAAACATTCCTCACACTCTCTATAGTAGATACAACAGTGATTGCCCAGAACACATAATCCACCCAGTAAAGAAAACAACTACACTTAGCTAACAGCCCCGAACATAAACCAAAACGAACTCTTCACACACAAAAACACATCATATTCTCAACAAACGCCCCCAAAACATCCCTCACCCCCTCCATCACACATTATACACCCAACATGAAACTAATGCAACTTAAAACATACTTGTAAGCTAAATCAATAACTACAATACATTTTTACACACAAATACAAAAGACATACACCAAAACACAACATATGGACGATAAGCAAGACCTTTCCAACTATGTACAGATCGGAGCTAAATAAGTGCGATTTAACTAAAATAGACTAGATCTAACCAAACAAATACACAAAATCAACATAAACAGCTAGATATCAAACTATAAATGAGTGAATCGAGGTTAGATCACTTCAAAACAAGTATCTTAACGTTAGTAAATGGAATACCACTAACGCTAACCTCAAAACCGCTTTCTGAAAACCGCTCTCTTTTCTCTGGTATACGTAGAGGGAGAACCAACGTCTTTGTTAAAATCGAAAAACTATGCCATCTTTTTACAGCCTCATTTATTTAAAGGAAGGATGGGTCATTGAAAATGACAACTCTGTCCCTACCAAAGTCTCTCGAGAGTCTCGATGAGTCCTTCAATGTTAAGAGTCGAATCGACTCGGACGCTGACGTGGGAGGACTAAACACGTTGACTGGTCGGGAATCGTGACGTGGTGGTGCTAGCGTGGCAGCATCAAGTGCCAAAACGAGGCCCTGCCCTCTAATGCGAGCCCAACTTTGTTATTTAATTTATTGGATCAATTGTTCTAAATTTAATTTAACAGTTATATTATATTTAAATTATATAAAATTTATATTTATTTTTTATAATTAATAAATTTAAATATAATAATTAAATTAAATTTAAAATAACAGATAAAATAATAAGTGAAATAACATATTTGAATTCTTATTTAACACATGATTGGCCATTTCAGAGCAGATAAAAACACGGACAGTGGTTCAAACACTCAAGCGCGGTGCATATGGTGTGAGTTTGTACTCGCACTAGGATGTCGAAACGTGTCCTGTTTTGAGAAGTTGCCTGGGCATAGTGATGGGAATCGTTTGGATTTTACGTTATTAGCCTTGAGGGTAATAGTAAGAGCGGGCGAACGTACTCCTCCGTCTTAAATATTTTATAATATTTTAATTTTTTATAAAATTTAAAAAATATATTTGATAATATAATTTTAAAAAAATATTAATTAAAATAATAATATTATAATTAAAATAATAAAATAGTAATTAAAATAATAAGATATAATATTAATATTATAATTTTAAATAAAAAAATAATAATTAAAATAATAAGTCATATTTGATAAATTAAAAATAATTTAAATAATTTATATTATTAATTTTTTTAAAATATATTTTTTATAAAATTTTCAAAAAAAATAAATATTATAATTTTAATAAAACGGAAGAAATATATTTCTACCAAGTTAGCCGAATAATCTTACCGTTTGGTTTTGTCTTTACTTCGTTAGAAAGTTCTGGTCCTCAGTAATATTTTAATCGAGACACTTTGCAAATTGTTAGTGAAATCCTATTTTTTATATTAAAAAGTACTAGAAGTTTGTCAAGAAGTGATTTAACATTTAATAAGTTGTCCAAAATGAAAATTTTTGAAAATGGATATTAAATTATAATTTTTACATAATGAATAATATATATCTTTATCTTTATTTATAATTAAATAATAAATTAAAAATATTTTAATATTTTATTTTAAAAAATTTTAATTTTAAAATATACAAAAAGTAAATAAATATTTTTAATATTTGAACAAATGTGATTATACATTGTCATCAGCATGCGTGTTCACTACTTTAGTTTTTCTACAAAACGGCTTATATTTTATCTTATGATATAATATAATTTTTATTATAATATATTTTGTAAAATACATTCTAAGATATTTAAATTTTTTTCTCTAAAATATAGTATTAGAAAGTTTTATCATATTCCAGTTTGAAGTGACACGACAAGAATCTCATCATTAGGTTTGCAAAATTTGACAGAGGGTGCTCACACCTCGTTTGTGAGTTTTTAGAAAATAAAAAATCTAAGAAAGTTTTAGTTTTTTTTAAAAATTTCATAACATGCAAGATTCTTTCAAGTGGAGGGAGTTAAGAAAAACTCATAACTATTTTCCTCAATTTTTTTAAAAAATTGTTCTGACCAAAATGATTTTATTTTTAATTAATAAACATAAGCTAGATGATTTTTCCTTTATTATTGCTTAATTACCTTACTATTATCCTCCATTTCAAATTTAAAGATAGTCAAAAAAAAATTAATCTATACAATTAGAAATAGATTTTTAACTTTAAATTAAAAAATATAGAGGGAATATATTAGATAAACACCATGTGCGAAACACGTATTACTTGCACATATTTTTAAAGAATGTGATAATAAATTTGGCGCAAATAAAAATTTTGATAAAATGAACATTTTAATATTTTTACCTACACTTTTAGCTACTTGTAAAGCGGAGAATAGATAATTGATTAAGTAACAAGAACATATTATCATTTTTGTTATTTTGACCACTTAAATTTATTAATATTAGTTTTGGATTTTGTACTTTGTAACTCAACAAGGTAAAAAAAAAAAAAAAACTTAATTAGATAATAATACATATTATTTTTCTAAATTAAAAGCATTTTTTATAAACTTTTTAAGAAAGATATTGAAACCATATACTTGACTAATTAAAACTCTAACCCACATTTTAGTAATTCCATCAAACACTTCTTAATTATTTGTCTCTTTATTCTATATCCAGTGTTTAAACAATAGTCAAAATTATAATTCAATTAATGACATTTACATCACGAATATATCCCATATCACCGTCAAAAAAAATGAAGCTTAACTAATCATTTTGTGAGATAAAATGATGAATCAAGACTTATTCTTTTTTGGGCAGAGGGAGTACATTAATTTGTGTACGAAATTAATGAAATGGCAAGAAGAGGAAGGTGACTATGCTAAAGAGGAAAGATATTGTGACCATCTTATTTACTTGTGTGTTAAAGTATAGGTTGGGGATAAAATTAGGAATTGATACTTCTACTAGGTTGTTAAAAGAGCTAAGTTGAGTATGTCAAGCTTGAGCTCGGCTCGTTTAAGTAAATAAGTTTTTTTTTTCTTTCTCAATTTGAGCTTAGCTCGTGTAATTTGAACTAAGTTTTTATTGAGCTTTTAACAAGTGAATTTTCATGAATAATTTGAAAATATCTATTGTTATTGAATTTTAAACGAGCCGAGCTCGAATTAGGCTCATTATGTAAGAACCCGATATTTTAACTTTATAAATATGATGTTTTGAAGTACTAAATAAAATTATTGGTTTTCGACAAAAAGAATGTCAACGTTAAAGTTAGGCAATATTATTCACGTGCGGAACACCGCAAAGTATTTGTGGACCCCACAACTGAAAACGTGTGGACCCCACTAATATTCGCCGGACGACTTTTGATACCCT
>JAUMHB010019997.1:0-10530 GCA_032359685.1 Pittosporum tobira
TATATTTTAATTTTTTTTAACCACTTTTTTAAAAAAAAAAAAAAAAAAAAAAAAAAAAAACTTATATTAAAAATAATTTAAGGACAAATTTGATCAAGATAATTTGGATATGAAATAAATATTTAACAATAAGTTGATTACTCATAATAAGCTAAATGCCACGTCCCCAGTTTTTTCTTTTTTTTTCTTTTTTGGCATTATAAAATATTGTACATCACTTATTAGAAATAAATCATGCCAAATACTTTAAAACAATTTAATTTTTCTAAAATAAACTATAAACTATGCAATAAACTTTGACAAACATTGCCTATGTCATGTGGTAATAATTATTTTGCCATAATCTTTAGCATAACAATGTTGTCCTAAGAAATTCCCAAAAATATCAAAAATATTTGTAAAAATAACAATAGTCCATTCCACATGCTAGCCAAACTTTTTTCCAATTTAATTTTTAGCGTACTCAAGTTTTACTAAGAGGTGTGACCTTTTAAAACATAAACTTTCAACGGAATCCCACAAAAATGGAATAACCGACCACATTGAAAGAGGACTAAAACAAAACGACACTACAGAAACACATACAAAATCATTGGTGATATAAATCGAAGTGACTCGTACAATGAAGACACACATATACGACTACCTGTCTGGTGTTTAAAGGATTTTCCAAATGTCCTATTCACTTACTCTCCCTTCCAAAAAAATTTATATTGTGTGGTTAACAATGGCCTCTCCCAAAGAAAAGGTCATAGGTTTGACTTTCGATGGCAGCATCAGTGGACGTTTTGAAAATGTCAAACGAATAAATTTTTAAAAAAATATGTGTTTGTGTGTGATAGAGAGTTTAATTTATCTTTTATCTATGGGACAATCAACTCTTAGAATTAATCATAAATATATCTATATATATTAATGCTGCAGAGAAATAGATTTCTAATTTTGGTGGGTCGTGAGCATACCACTAGCAATAATGGCAAGGCAATGAAAGGGATGTAACCATATAGGAGTATTTAGCAGCCTAGTAACTGTCGTTTGTGATTGAAGGAATATAATGTCCTGCTGACTTGAATAAAAAAGAGCATTTTTATATATCTTATGAGTACTAATTAAATAGTCGCTCATAATTAAGTCATCACCGAAAATTACATTCTTTTAAACTTAAAGTTTGTCTAATTAAGAACCTATTACGTAAAATATAAACTCAAATTTTACAATATAAACTCAAATTTTACCTCATCCTATGAAATTCATTCATCCAACCTCATGATCATTATTGAGGACGACGCTATTATCACTTGAGTTAACCTATAATCTGTAAATTGCATTCTAGTCATGTAAAAGTTAGTGTTCTAAAAATCTATGCGTAACTCCGATTAATCCTTAAATTAATCTTAGAAGATTCTCTAGTGCTTAGGTGAATTTAGCGTCTAAAACCAATTAATTACCGCATATGTCCGATTAGTATTTGATTAAGATTGTTTAAGCGCTAGATCTTCCCTCTATTACCTAAATCCTCCTACCAATTTTTAGAATACTAGTATAAGTTATATACGAACAAACATTATATGTGATTTGATCAGTGTAAGTTTCCATTGTTATGAAGATTGATATATGCTTTTCGTCTTAATAACTTTTTAAAACTTATTTAGACAGCCTTTCTTAAGTAGAAAAAGAAAACCCGATAAAATCTTTGCATTAATTATACAGCATATATCCATCATCTTGGATTATTTTCTTCTTCTTTTTCTTTCTTCTCTAGTAAAAGTATACATGTTCACTAATTAAGCGAACTCAAGAAACGGAGGAAGAATCTATCACTTAAATGAGATAATAATCTAAACGGCTATCTAAGCCCTATATGTGGTTTAATCGAGCAAGGCGTCTCGCCGAAAGTACAGCAGCATAATTCAGCATTTTTTATCCTTACATGGGCAAGAAAGATAGTAATTAGAAGATTAAAAATATATATATATATATATATATATATTTTTTTTTTATAAAAAAAAAATGGTGTTTGACCAAAATCCAAGAGCCCATTTACATAATTTTCCTATATGTAACGTTAGTTTCTTGTACTACCTACTTTGGACACGCTGCATAATTCCAAGGGCTACCGTTTCACACTCCCTCACCTGCTCCCCTACTTTGAATTCATTCTCTGGCTATATAAATTAATTCCTTACTTAGTAGAAAAATGAGTAACATTGCACTTCCAAATATATCAAAAGTTTAAGTCCCAATGAGTTTTTCACCACCATCGCTGGTAAAGCCTGACGTAACATTATCCCTCACTTTATCTTCCCCTACTTCTTCTAATCACCACACCTTAAAACCCGAAGAACGCGGCGTTAAACTCATCCAACTCTTGCTAACTTGCGCCAACCATGCATCCTCCGGCAACCTCCACCGCGCCGACGCCTGCCTCCGTAAAATCTCTGAACTTGCGTCGGTCTCCGGTGACTCCATGCAGCGCCTTGCGGCCCGGTTCGCCTCTGCTTTGGCTGTCCGGCTCGTTAGGCGCTGGCCGGGTCTCTATAAGTCCCTTAACCGTAATGCTGGAGTAAACTCTGTGGAAATGGAGCGGGCTGCGTCCATCTACGCTCAAGCCTTTCCTTACTTGGGCTTTGGTTACGCCATCACAACCCGGGTCCTGCTCCGGTCCATGTTCGAAGAGCGGGTGATCCACATAGTTGATTTGGGCTCGGGTGACCCGAAACTATGGCTTCCACTTATTCGGAGCTTTGCAAAAAATACACATGGACCTCCACACATGAAAATCACTTGCGTACATAATAACAAAGTTGTTCTAGAGAAACTGGGAGCTAAGCTCTTCAAAGAGGCTGATAGCTTGGACATGCCATTTCAGTATAATCCAGTGAATGCCAGCCTAAGAGAGCTTACCATGGACATGCTTAAGGTAAGATCAGGTGAAGCCTTAGCATTTACATCGATATTAAGTCTTCACACTTTATTGGCCGAAGACGATCGAGTCAATGCACATTTTGGGAGTGACGACGTCAAGGATTCGAGACAAACAAATGAATTCTTAGCTATGATACAATCAATGTTACCGAAAGTAATGTTATTAATGGAGCAAGAGTCCGATCATAATTTAAGTCGGTTAGTAGACCGATTTGTTGAAGGACTACATTATTATAGCGCATTATTTGATTCAATTGACGTTACATTTGGAGGATCCGCTTCTAATGAACGAGTTATATTAGAAAAAATGTTTGGAAAAGAAATTGAAGACATTGTGGCATGTGAGGGACTAGAGAGAGCAGAAAGGCACGAGCGATACGCAAAATGGATGGCAAGATTTGCTCGGGTCGGGTTCAAACCCGTACGTCTATGGCATGACACTATGGAGGATGCAAAGAGATTAGTGGAGGCTTATGGGTTGGATGGTTATAAAATAGTTAGTCAAAAGGCAAGTTTAATGATATGTTGGCATGATCGACCCATTTATTCAGTGTCCGCGTGGAATTGTTTCAACTAAATTAATTAATAGTTTAATCTTACGAATTTTGTAACGGGCCTTTAAGCAACATATTTATACAATTTTAAAGCATACTAACAAAGTTGTTTTCGAGAAATTGGGAGATAAGGGTATGTTTGTTTGATCTTATTAGGAGTATCATTTATTCGTTTGCACCTTGTTTGTAAGTTTTTAAAAATAAGAAAATGATAAGAAATTTAAAAAAATAATAATTTTTTTGATAAATTATATGTTTGTGAGATTTTTAAGTTGAAAAAACTATAAAAAAAAAAAAAAAAAAAAACTTAAGAAAATTTTAGCCAATTTTCTTTAAAAAATTTCTTGCCAAATTGGTCGAATTTGTAAGGAAAGGAAAATGTACTAATTTTAAGTTCCCTTTATTTCATAATTGTCCTATTAATAACAAATTAAATATCTTAACAATTGTAAACCTTACAACTTAATTAAAAATCTTGATTCACCTTCTTCCTTTGAAACTAGTTCTTCATTTCTCTATCTATTTTATTGTGTATTCCAAATTATGATACAAAAAAAAAAAATTCTTCAAAATAAAAAAATAGATCTAGACTACAACGTAATTCTATTAAATAAGTTTTAACTTTTTTTTAATTT
This sequence comes from Pittosporum tobira, assembly GCA_032359685.1. Taxonomy (NCBI): domain Eukaryota; kingdom Viridiplantae; phylum Streptophyta; class Magnoliopsida; order Apiales; family Pittosporaceae; genus Pittosporum; species Pittosporum tobira. The sequence continues at coordinate 4,115 of JAUMHB010019997.1, forward strand.
ATACAAGAGCAAATATTGAAATTTCAAAAAAATCAAATAACTTCTACTACATAACTAAAATCTATATTTGAGTTTATATTTTTTTAAATTTAATCACTTTCATTTAATCAACGACATATTTTAGTTTACTTATATGTATTATTTGAACGAAACATTCCCATAAACTATACTTTTAAATTGAAAAATTTTAAAGTCTAACCTATAAACACAATAGCTAAATAAAAAAAAATCATAATGCGTTAAATAGCTTTTATAATAATTATTTTTTATTATTGATAATATGTTTGTGTAAATATATAATATCCCTTGATATAAATTTAACTTTCAAAAGTCGGGGCACTATAAAATTTGACATAATAAATAAAATATTTGGATAATTACTTGTACCAAGGATTTTAAATAATAATATATTCTCAGGCTTTTAAACAATAATAACAATATATTTTAATATATTTACTATATTTTATTTAATAAACTCACAAATAAAATTGAAATATATATTTTTATTATTATTTATTTTCTTACACTTTCTTAAATTTTAAATTTTAAATATTCTTTATCCAGAAAACTCACAAACGTTGGGAAAACAGTGGAGCTTTTTTGGTTTACACCTCTTATATACATCTGGATGGTCTGACTGATTCGGCATTTAATTTATACTTTTTTGTTCAGCTCTTATTTAATACTTTTATTAAACTGCCACAACTTCCAGTATCAATCCTTTTTACGTAAATTAGCTAATAATCACGTGCTTCAAGCATGATATTCATTTAATTAATATTTTAGGACAAAAAAAGTAGTATAATAATAACATTTAATTAAAAAAAAGAGAAAGTGAACACCAAATTACAAAAAAAAGAATAGAAAAAGACAAAAGAAAGACGCATCTCTCTCGCCATATTAGCTTCTTTATTGGCTTTTATAATAGTATAGAAAACTAGTAAATAAATAAATAAATAAAAATATTAACATTTTTATTTACTCAACATTTTTCGCTATTTAAAAATATTTTTTCTTAATTTGCTAACTTTATGTATTTTTACGGACTTTATGTATTTTAGTTAATATTTTAGGACAAAGAAAGTAATATAATAATAATAACATTTAGTTTTTTAAAAAAGGAACACAAAAGTTCAAAAAAAAATTAAATACTAACATTTTTGTTAACTTAACATTTTCTATCTGTTTAAAAATATTTTTTCTTAATTTAGGGACTTTATTTATTTTAATCAATATTTTGAGACAGATAAAGTAATATTACAATCAAAACATTTAATTAAAACCAAAGAAAAAAAAAAGAGAAAGGGAACACAAAACTACAAACAAACCAAAAAGGCGCAAAAAACAACAAAATAATATAATAATAAGAACATTTAATTTTGAAAAAATGAACACAAAACTACAAAAAAAAAATATTAACATTTTTGTTGACTCAACATTTTTCTCTCTTTCAATTTTTTTTTTTAATTTACAAAATTTATGTATTTTAGTTAATATTTTAAGACAGAGAAAGTAATATAATAATAATAATAATAATAACATTTAATAAAAACAAAAAAAAAAAAAAAAAAAGAGAAAGGGAACACACACACACAAAAAAAGCAAAAAATGACAAAAGAGAGACACATGATGGAGGACGCCGGCACTCGTTTAGTTAATAATTTGGGACAGAAAAAATAATATAAAAAAAGAGCAGAAAACGACAAAAGAGGGACGCATCCTTCCCGCCAAAGTACCTTCCTTAGTGGCTTTTATAGTAGGATAGAAAACTACTTAATAAATAAATAAATAAAAATACTAACATTTTTGTTGACTCAAAATTTTTTTCTATTTAAAAATATATTTTTATGTACTAATTTTATGTATTTTTACGGACTTTATGTATTTTAGTTAATACTTTGAGACAAATAAAGTAGTATAATAATAATAATAACATTTAATTAAAACCAAAAAAAAATTGAGAAAGGGAACACAAAACTACAAAAAAAAAAAAGGAACAGAAAACGACAAAAGAGTATAATAATAAGAACATTTAATTTTTAAAAAATGAATAAAAAACTACAAAAAAAAATATTAACATTTTTGTTGACTCAACATTTTTTTCTTTTTGAAAATAACTTTTTCTTAGTTTACGAACTTTATATATTTTAGTTAATATTTTGAGACAGATAAAATAGTATAATAATAATATTTAATTAAAACAAAAAGAGAGAAAGGGAAGCCAAAAAAAAAACAAAAAACGACAAAAGAGGGACGCATGATGGAGTGACGCGTCTCTAATCTCATCTACAAAAAGAAAATTAATTATTAATATTTTTGTTGACTCAATCTTTTTTTCTTTTTAAAAATATTTTTTTCTTACTTTATAGGTTTTATGTATTTTAGTTAATATTTTGAGACAAATAAAATAGTATAATAATAATATAATTAAAATAAAATAAAACAAAAACAGAGAAGGGAAGAGAAACCATAAAATTTTAAATTAAAAAAAAAAACAAAAAATGACAAAAGACGCATGACGTAGGGACGAGGGATGCGTCCCTGATCCCGTCTTTCTCTTTTTACACGGAGTATATAAACATACAGAGGTTTACTCACAAATTATATACACAATATATAAATTATGAAAGGATGATGACTCGATCATGTAGGGATGGAATTAAGTTATATTCTATTTGTTCCATAAAAAATGAGTTTTTTTTTTCTAAATTTTAATATTAATTTGTGAAACTTTAAAATCTAAATTAATGTATGATTCATTATTATAAGATTGAAAACTATAATTATTTTAATAAGTAAAACATTTATCATAATTTATAATATTCATAATTATATTAAACACAATTAGATAAATTCCTATCAAATTTTAAAAATCTTGATTATAAAAATTTACTTTAAATTTTCTATTAAAAAAACTAATTTTAACTCTTTTTAAAAAAGAAAAAGAAAAAGAGAGAGTATAGTTTAAATGTTTTTGTGAAACATTGAGAATACAGTTTAACCTGGCGACACAATTCATTAAAATTTGTGAATTATTATTTATTAATTTTGATTTTTTTGTTTATGTTCCAATTTATTAACATATTGATAAAATTGATAACACATTAGTTACTAGCTCTTATTTATAATAAATAGTTATATTCATATTTATTTAGAATGTTTGAATTAAAACTTACAAGTAATCAGATAATTTACATGTTCTTTAATAATTCAGCACTCAACATTAAAAATAATTCTTATAAATTTAGATATTTATTTAACAATCATATCTTATCACTTAATGGAAACAAACATAATCCAAAGGTCTATAGTATTCCACACACAATGTGTAAAGTTATTTTTTCTCTTACTTGAAACTTTGATATCTTATTGATGGAAATTATTTCCCATTTAAGAAATTATGGTTCGGATTAACGGTGAATAGCCTTATTCCTCTTGTTGGTGAAACATTTAGTCAATTATTATGAAATTAATGTAGTTCATATGAGAGTTAATATTTAGTTAATGATTTGATATAATGTAATGCATAAAAAACCAATACCGGTAATTCTATAAGCTTACAACGGAAACTCTTTGAACTTTGACTAAAAATATTACGCCCTCGTATTTCTTAACTTTTATATTCAACAACAGTACCTCGATAGTAGTACAATTACATAATATATGTAAATTAAAAAATATTATTTTTAAAGTGAGAGAATTATTTTACATTAGATAAAATTTATTTTTTCATAAAAAAAAAATTTATTTAAAAATACATCACATATTCTCCTTAATTTACGTGTTTGATATTTCAAATTTAAATAATAAAAAATATGTATTTGATCTTAAAATTTGGGGAATATTAAACATTTCCGCCATTCTAAAAAGAATATTTGCTTTTTTTATTAGTCAAATCTCACAAATTGATGAAATAGCGTAGATTAATTTTAGGATGAAAGGAGTAAAAAACTTGTTAGGACTAGAAAATATAAGAAACAATGTATTTGTTCAAAATTTTATTTTTTTTTAAAAATTAATTAACAATACGAATTTGTTTGATCCAAAAATGTTAATTCCATAGACTTTTAATAGACATTGTAATGTTAATAAATCATGAAAAATCTTAAATATGAAAATAATATTTTGTTAATGAGGAAATCAAATACTACAAATGTATTATATCTGATTTTAAAGAGAGGGGGGGAAACGACTAGAACTGATGTCCCTCCAATTTTTTATTTTTTTATTTTTGAAAGACCAAATAATAAGTTAGGGTTTTATAGAAATTGTTGTTTTTTCATTTACTCCAAAATTTATTGCTGTGAATAACAAAAATGGAATCCAAAATCTAAACAACATAACAAAATCTTTTTAGCAGTTGCTAAAATTAAATACCCCCAATCCCGTAAGTAGGGGTTTTTCAATTTGCTGATTATATAACGCCAAATCTTCTGACAAAAACTCTTCCAAAGTGCCAAAAGCCCTTACTTTCACTTGCTTCCGCCTTCCTCCGCCGCCGCCACGAGTGTTCGCTGCCGTACACTAAAGAAAAATCTTGCTTCAAGATATGGGCGGCGATAAGAAAACAGGGGATGATGAAAAGCAGACCACGTCATTTGACCTCAATGATTTCACCGTTATCAAAGAGGGAGAGGCTGAGATTCTCATGCATGCCAAAAACGAAGTCTTTTACAACAAAACACAGGTCTTGTTTTTGAAAATTTCCCTTTGGTATAGAGGTTTTCAGTGAAAAGACTATATTTTTTGTGTTTTAAATGTTGAATTTTAACGGATTTACGAATTATATGTTTTAAATATTGAATTTTTGATGCATGAAAATTTTACTTACTTTTGAGTTTAATCTTTCAATTGCCACAGTTTGGTATTAATTTAATTTCCCTGATACATATGGGGCATATAATGCTAATTTGAGCCTCTCTTATGCAATTGTTTTTAAGTTATCTTTAGAAAAAATTAGGTTTTGTAGATCTTATTTTGAGGTGGTTACATATGTATGTTTGTTGAGTTGCTATTTAGATGGTTACATATGTATGTTTGTTGAATATATTCTTAGATTTTATGTCCATTTTAGTTTAATGGATTTGAAGAACTTAAGGTGTTTCGCTCTTCAGAGTTTTTGCAACATAAGATGTCCTTCCAATTGAATTTAAACCTTGAGTCAAGTCATTATGTTTCCCATAGATTAAAGAAACATGGCTGTAGGCTTGTAGCATTATGAGTTTTCATAACAAGAAGAAAGAAACAGTCATTCCAATTGAATATAATCAATGGGTCAAGTCATCGTGTTTCCCATATATTAAAGAAGCACATTTGTAGGCTTTTCGCAACAAGAAAAGAAGAAATCCTTCCAATTGAATTTAAACACCGAGTCAAGCCAATATGTTTCTCATAGGTTAAAGAAAAACATTTGAATTCTACTGGAAGGACTTTTCTTTTTTTGTGAAAACTTATAATGCTACAAGCCTACAAATGTTTTTCTTTAATCCATGGTGGAGATTATATGAATGGAATGATATTATTTGGCATTGGAGATTAGGATTTGTTGTAAAGAATCTTAGAATACCTCGTCTTAGCGTCTTGAAAAGCTAGGAGTTTACTAGTCATCTCTCCTGTGTTCACTATTGTGGAGATGCGCGGGCTCAGATGCCCAGTAAAATGGGTTGGCTTCTATTCTGTGCTCGTCAGTTTTGTAGTTTTTTAAGTAAAACTATCTATGTAGAATAATACAATTAGCATTGCGAAAATGGTATGCCATTTTATTGAATGGGTGGTTTAGCATCTATATTTGTTCGTCATGTTTCTGCATCCAACTTTGCTTCCATTCCACACAAACCCCCCCCCCTCTTTCCTCTCCTCATTTTTTGTGGTTTAAATATCGAATTATATTGCAGTTCACAATAAACTACCTACATGAATTCTTTTTCTTTCTTTTTGCTTTTCTGGGGGAATATTCAGAAGTATTAAAGATTCTGACCATGAATTCTATGAACAACAGGTTAACAACAGAGATATATCTATTGCTGTCTTGGGGGCATTTATATTGAAACGGAAACAAGAGCATGAAGCAAACTTTTCCAGAAGAAGAAAAACACCATCAAAGTTACCAAAAGAGCCCACTTCTGAACCAGAAGCGCCCATTGAATCTTTTAATGGAAAATCTAAAGGTGATTGTGAAGTTTCAGAAAAGATTTCTCAGGATGGGTCACATGGCATGTCAGAAGAACCCACTGAAACCCAAGAAGGAAAAGTTCGATTAGAACTAAAAGCACCAAGAGTGCTCGAGGTTTGCTATTAGTCTGTGTGTTGTTGTGATAATTATTCTTTGGTTTAGTTATATATATATATATATATATATATCTCATATTTGAAACTCATAATGAAATTCGTATAGCTAATGCATGTTCTTTTCATAT
>JAUMHB010019997.1:10630-26820 GCA_032359685.1 Pittosporum tobira
TATATATATATATATATATATCTCATATTTGAAACTCATAATGAAATTCGTATAGCTAATGCATGTTCTTTTCATATGGATTGATAGGCTTTGTCAGCTACTGGATTAAGGGCTCTAAGATATGCACGTGAAGTAGAAGGGATTGGTCAAGTCGTAGCTCTGGACAATGATAAAGGTACCTTCATCTCTTTATATTTGTGGGTATAAAAGAAGCTGTTCATAGATGTTGGGATCATATAATTTGTTCAATATGCGTAGTAATTTATTTAAATTAAAAAAATAAAAAATAAAAGGAGAAGAAGATTTAATTTGTTCAATATGCTAGCTTTTATTTTACACTTGCCTTTATATATTCTTATATCATGTGTGTATTCTAGTTAAAGATGAAATATGATTGCTCTTTCTGCAGCATCTGTTGAAGCTTGCAGGAGAAACATAAAATTTAACGGCTCACTGGCATCTTCAAAAGTAGAGTCACAACTTGCTGATGCTCGGGTTTATATGCTCACCCACCCTAAAGAGTTTGACATGGTATATTTAGTTTTATTTCATCTTATGCAACTCTTTTTTTTTTTTTTTTTCATTTGAATATTTGACATACTTTCCCAGCATAAACATTTTGCATTGTTTTTATTTTCTCAATTTTTATTTAAGGTAACACAATGCTATCCTGCTTATTGGTGCTTCAGGTTGATCTTGATCCTTATGGCTCGCCATCTGTGTTCCTGGACTCTGCGGTTCAATCAATTGTTGATGGAGGCATGCTGATGTGTACAGCAACTGATATGGCAGTTCTATGTGGTGGTAATGGCGAGGTCTGCTATTCCAAGTAATTTTCTGTACTCATTTTGTCTTGGGCAAAACATTATTCTTTTATTGGTAGCCTTACATAATTATTGTGAAGATAAAAAAGGAAACATGCTGGCTAATCTTATGCTGTTTATGGAAATAGATACGGTTCCTATCCATTGAGAGGAAAATATTGCCACGAAATGGCTTTGCGAATCCTTCTTGCCTGCATTGAGGTACTTTAGTTCTTACAACTAGCTGTTCCTTGTTGTTTGTTTCTTAAAATTAGCTTTTACTCAATAATTTTGTAGCAATTTCCAAGAGTTATATATATATATATATATATATATATACTTATTTCTTTTTTTCTTTTTTTTTTTTGCTTTATTGATTGCAGAGCCATGCAAATCGATACAAGCGGTTCATTGTTCCTGTCTTATCTGTTCAGATGGACTTTTATGTACGTGTTTTTGTCCGCGTGTACACGTAAGTATCTGGTGATCATCTTTTGTTGCCTTGTATGTAAGTTTTTTCTCTTCTTGGCACTAGTCAATAGGTTTTCAAATTAGTTGAATCTGACTGAGATATGAAATAAAATTTATTACAGCTCAGCGAGTGCAATGAAGAATACTCCTCTAAAACTCTCGTACGTTTATCAGTGCATTGGTTGTGATTCATTTCACCTTCAGCCACTTGGAAGGACAGTATCCAAGGTATAATAATCTTTTTGTCGCTTTTCACCATGCCACCTGGTTCTGTCACTTGTAAATTTCTGACAAAACTTGGTGTTTATTATATTTCCTCCCTGAACTTTCTTCTCCAGAATAACAGCGTAAGATATCTACCTGGCTTTGGGCCTGTTGTTACTCAAGAGTGCAGTGACTGTGGGAAAGCATATAATATGGGCGGGCCCATATGGTCTGCCCCCATCCATGATCAAGATTGGGTAACTTCCATACTAGAGGATGTAAAATTAAATAAGGAGAGCTATCCTGCTTATGATCGAATTTCTGCTGTATTGACAACAATTTCAGAGGTAGTTTTATATTACTTTGATGAGTAAAAAATACTCGTATATTAAAAGTTTTTGCTTTTTCAGTACGAACATTATAACTGTTGTAAATGTTTTACAGGAATTGCCTGATGTTCCTCTCTTTCTGAGTTTGCACAATCTATGTGCAACGCTAAAATGTAATTCCCCTTCAGCGGTTATATTCCGCTCTGCTGTGATCAATGCTGGATATCGTATATCAGGAACTCATGTGAATCCACTTGGATTAAAATCAGATGCTCCTATGGATGTCATTTGGGATATCATGCGTTGCTGGGTAAGGACCGACTTATATTTTAAAATGTAGATCCATAAACAAGTCCCATTTGCAATTTTTTTATTTTTTATTTTTTCAAAAAATAGTCCCTTATTCAATGGTGATACTATAAAATGACACAAATGTTCTCGAGTTTAGCATCACAAATTCACTATCGTGCCACCTTCACTAAGCAATCATTATATATATAGTGATGAAGGCTGAATAAAATATATCCTATAGCAAAGTAAAATATATGTATGTGATGGATCTATTTTGTCGTAGGTGAAAAATCACCCCGTGAAAGCTCAAGCACCTGATCAGTCTGGAAGTGTGATACTTGCCAAGGAACCGACTCTTCAGGTACTTCTTACTGCTAACACTACCGTTTTTGTACTAAATGTAGAAACTTGGATAAAAAATTGTTCCTTGTTACGAATTTTCAATATTTGAATGGGAAACGATAATAAGAACGCAATCACCAAATTATTTCACACTATACTGAAACTCTGAGTTGTATTATAAGAGTGGCAACTAGTTGGTCACATCCCGTATATTTCTTTCATATGGCAGGCTAATTTCGCCCGAGCTTTTGCATCCCTTAGCAAGGCACAAGCTAAGAAAGTTGCACGCTTCCTTCCTAATCCTGAAAGGCACTGGGGCCCAAAGCTTAGGGCAGGTCGTACGGTCACTAGCAAGCATGTATCTCTTTTGGGCCCACAGGCATTAAATGGAATTAGTAAACAGGAAGAAGGTGACGAGCCTCAAGCCAAGCGTAAGAAGACAGAAGATCCCACTTCAATTTCCTGAAAATAGGTCCCCACATAATCAAATATTCTTGTAGCTTGGCCTAAACGGGCTTGAGAACCCTTCCTACTCTCTCGCTCTCATAGTGTATTCTGCATTTTGTTGCAGAGAGAAACCATCTTTGTTATCTCAGCCTGCCTTCCAGTTGAATAACCATGCAAAATGCCATTATGAAATTGAAGTTTAGACATTAGGTGCAGCATCAAATTTTGTTTACTTTAAGCAACATTTATTATGCAAGGGTTGATTTTTATTCGCCCTTCATTTATTTGTTATAATTTTACAATGAGAAAGTGAGAACTGTAGTGTAAGAGATTCGGAATTTCCCTTTGTTGCCTCGTTCTGGGCCATGCTTTGGATTTTTAATAATGAGAGTAATTGTTGATGTTTGTCCATGAGGGATGGGTACTTTACTAGGCTGATTATTTTTAATTTTTTATTGTAGTGTAGAAATTAATGTTTGGAATTTAAATTAACATTTTATTTATTATTGAAAAGTCAATGTCAAAAAACAAATGATAGGAATCTACTAAGTTTTGAAAAATTAATTTGGAATTAAAAATGCTTTTAATTTTTTCATAATTTTGCAATTATATTAACTATTACCGAATGAATTTATAGTTGCATCAAACTATGAATTCATAGGATATTATTTTTATAGGAAAAACAGCATCAAATACAAGTATCTATTTAAAAACAATACTTATTGTAGCCACTAAATATGTTTTAACTTTGGATTATTACTAAGAAAATTTAATTATAGGTAATTTACTTTTTATTATTTACTTTTTCAGCAGTAATGCAATTATTTGCAACATTAATCACGACTACAGAAAGAAGAATAGTCTTAAAGACCAAAGACCTAAAATCAATGTTTCAAACAGTGTAATTAAGGCCTTCTGGCTATTGAAATAATATCATTTGTCAAAGTAAACAATGATCGTCACTCGAAACGTGAAAGGACTACCATTTATTCCCCTACGGTTATAATAAAAAGAAGACGTATATAGAGTATCACATCCATTGATCAATTTGAAAATACAGAAAAGCATTGACCAAATAAGACCAAGAAAATTAAAGAAACATAAGGACAATAATATGGCTGATTAATTAATTGTCATGAAGCCTAAACAGTCAGCTGTTTATCTAATCTTCTTTGATCACTTGCCGTTAGCCAACTTGGAAGAATCCTTAGCCAGGTTGAGTTCATCCCATGCCTCGATCCACGTGACCATGGCATCCCCGAGCTTGGTGAAGTAAGGGTCTACCTTGCTGAGCTTCTCCTTGACTTGCTTTGCGAGTTCAATGTAGCAAGCTTGAACAGTAGTGCACTCCTTGGGAAGGACGGCCGCTTGGAAAAATGGGATAATCTCTTCTTGCCAGAAGATGCCTTTATACTCCTTTTTCAGGTTCACAAAGGGGTTGCTTGCTTTGCTGTGCCAGATGTAGGGAAGCCCCGTTTTCACTCCCAGTCCCAAATGGTCACAAATCACCTAAAAAATTAACAATTGACAAATAATAATTATTATTAAAAATAGATTCGCCAAATTGTGGATAGAAATGTATGAAGATTAAGGGAGAATGAAAGGTGGCACCTTAACACACCAGCCAGCCCACATATCGTCGTAGCGACCAATTGGCTGGCCATCACCCATGAGACCAAAGTACATTGCAGGGCCAATGAGTTCACGGTCAAATGCCAAATTCATTCCACACATGGGAAACAGAGTGCCCTTGGGAATCGTCAAAACTGCATTCACATACCTGAAAAGAAGCAATAATTCAAGGGGAGAAAAAAAGTTGGTGCTTCCACACACGCACACACACAAAAATATATGTATGGGGTTTGATCCATGGATAACGTTGGCCACACATCTATGTGGCCACCATATCTTTGCCGTCCATTACAAGATTAACTCCTTCCAAAGGTTAAAAGTAGCAGAGCGAGTATGACACCCTATAGGGGAAGCTTGAGCCAATCGAGGGAAATGAGTAAAATACCTCCGCTTCTCTAACCTTCAGATGGCGACAAAATTTTTAAATCTAAGAAGTCCGATCATGTGACGGACATCTGTCTACAAAAGATAGCTAGCCAACATTGTGTATGGATATTTTCTCTCTATAGATATATCTAACAAATAATGAAAAATGTAAGTAGTTTTTGAATTAAGGAGCTAAAGAAAGAATTATCGGACCTGCTGTTCCTCTCACTGGGCTTCACCAGCTGTGTAGGTGCATCATAATCCGGGATGTTGAGCCACAGTCCATGGGAAACAGCAGTTGGGACACCTTCCCGGAGTGAGAAAGGATATCCACGGACAAAATCTGCACCCTCTGTGTAAGGGTCGTACAGAGTGTTGAAGAAATAGGGTGTGGATGGACAGAGAAGATTCTTGATGTGCTGTTGCAGTGCATTGATGTCTTCACCAGATGGGTCTTTGGCAACCTAAGCACCATTAATGACTCATAAAATTAATTTCAACAATACAACTATGTAACACAAACGAAAAAAAAATTTAAATAAAATAAATAAATAAAAAATAGGGTTCAATAACACTAACCATAGGAGTACTAAGTTATTGGTCTAGACTCTAGACCATTTCATATAAAGGGTTATTAAATGATTGCGCAGTGAACTTGCTCAGCAAAATCAACAAGTCATGGATGCAATTCAAGCATACACCTGATTAAGCCTTATGCTATATTGATATAAATTACATTTGATAACACACATGGAAACCGTTATAGATCATCCCTCAAAATATTACTTGGCTAGTGTTTTATATATGGTGATTAAGGAACCAAGATCTAACTAAACTACATGGCTGTTGTTATTTTTCAGATATTCAAAGAAGTTGGTTGACCCATGTAAGGTACCACATGCAGGACAACCAAATCCAGATCGAAGTGATTCATTCGACAGGTGTTTAAAGTAAGCTCTAGGTTTTACATATACAAATCTTGACCAACTAAGATACAAAAAAATATATACTATAATATCGCAGCTGACAAACATGATTGTTAACACTCTACAGCTGGGGTCAAGTAGTAAACAATTTTTTTTCCAACTAAAGAAGGGCATAAAACTGTAGCCATAAAAAGTGTGCTATGGTTACAGTGTTGTTTTCAACAATAACTCACATTGAATACCCTGCCCTAAACAGACCATAGTATAAAGACAAGTTTAGAAACAACGAAGGTCAAATCGAATTCAACCTGACAATATGTAGATATAACTCTAACCACAAATTAAGAAAAATTCGAAACAGTATTGACAACTAAGTATAAATTATATAGAAATTAAGTAAATGCTAAAAACCCAAAGTGGAATATTACCCAGTTATCCAGAATTCCCACATTATAACCCAAAACTAGCAAGCATATCAAATCAAGATCTAAACTTTTATCACTACAAATGAAAACCCATATGCGTATCATGATCTAAATCAAATGACAAATAAAATTAAAGCAATAAAGGGTGTATAAAATTGGTAATAAAACTCACAAAGCAATCGTCGTCAATGGTGTAAATATACTTCTTCTTCGAGACCATGTAGCCAAAGCAGCGGCAAGCAGAGTCCTTGAAGGAAATGCAAGAGGCCTTAGGGCCCAGAATCTTGTTAATATCGTTGCGATTATAGAGCTCGTAATCGAAACCTTCGGGCACCTTGATGATCTTGGATGGATCACCGTCCTGAACAATGATCAGATGATAAGGCTGGAAGAATGGCCTCCACATCTCCAAGAAATCGAGGTTTCTAATGGTGGGTATCACGATGTCGAGCTCATCTTTCAGAAGAGGAGCTGGAGTCGCCATGGTTGGCTTTAGAGAGAGGAAGTGAGGAGTTGTTCTAGTGTAATACGAACGTGCGTATGGAGGGAGTATATATATACAATAACGGGTGGGCAGGAGTTTTAGGGACTAAAAGGAGGGGGAGGTGTTATCGTTTACTACTCGTTAAAACTGTTACCTTCCCCGGTTTAAATGGGTCACCTTACGTTTTTAGTTTGTGTTAGGTTCCATGAATGTTTATTTATTTATTCGGTTTTTTATTATTAAAATGCTTAAATGAGTTTTTATCTGGTGTAAACATTCCTACATTAGAGTTAAACTGTACATGTGGAAGTGAAAGGTACGTGTAACTGTGTCTGTATTTGAGTTTCCTACGATTTCTGTCTGGCTAACTATTCGTGATGGATCACAAGGTGAGACTGAATTGGGTGAATATTTAAAATACCTAGTTTAAATTATTATTATTATTATTATTATTTTAAATAAATTTCACAAAAAGAATTTTATTATAATTGTTGATGACTCGATGATATAAAATGACACTGCCAATAAGTTACTTTCATTATTTTAGAAATAAATATGCTTATAAAATTATATCTTTAAATTTGGCAATATTTTTTTTTCCAAAGAGAATTACATAATTTTTTCTTTTATTTGGCGGTGGAACTATATGGACAATTAATCTCATAATAATTAAACAATGAAAAAAATAATTTCAGTCGTTGCAAGATATTTAAGACTAGAACCTTTTGTGAATAAAAATATCAAATGTTAAAAAAACCAAAAATACAGAATTTCGGATAAAATCTTATGAAATTGTCGTTTTGTTATGGTTAAGGACCAAAATGTTGAAAATTGTAACCCTCTCCTCTTCGGGGATAAAGATATACCACAATTAGATTTTCAAATAACCAAAATTTGTTAATCTACTAGACTGGCAAAAGAGTAAAAAATTGTTTTTAGCAACAAGTGAGATGCATTTTTACTGTCGGTAAACTTACTCCAAAATCCCTAATTTATTTTTAAACACCTAAAAAATTAGGTGTTTTAATGTGTAATAACATTTTTCACATTTTGATAGCTTGAATAGAACATATGTATGCTATTGATTCGAACGCCAAAAGACTACTAAATGGGCTGTAATTCATTTAATATTAGAAGCTGGTGATGGGGAGGAAAAAACGGATTGAAATTAAAAAGAGGAGTGAAAAGAAACGTGTGAAAGGGTATAAAAGAGCATGTACAGAGTTTAGGAACTCGCCATCTTTCTTTTGCGTTAATCAAGCGTTTTGTAATCTACTCAAAGTTGTTTATTAACTTTTAACCGATGTATTTTTAATATTAATTTATTATAAATATATCTCTCAAAACACTCATGTTTACATAATTATGAATGTATTTTTTCACATTCCTTTTTTTAAAAAAATAAAAGATTCAAAGCAAATTCAATTTATTCATGAGACATATAATAACAATGGAAGATATCTCATTTTTATTAGTATAATTAAAATATTATGTCGCTTAAGCTAGAATAAAAGTTCAATATTATAACGATAAACAAGAATGTAAGTTATATCATTAAAGTTCGTGAATTTATATAAAAAAAAAAAAATTAAAAATTAAAAAACCAAAAACCAAAAACCAAAAACCAAAAACGAAATGAGTGTGGTGTACTCATACATTCGTATATCGAATAAGAGCATTTGAGTGATGCTTACGTGGTGCCATGTTATGTGTGATATTAACAATTTTCACATAATTGTAGCTCGCTTATCAAGTACATGGGGTAGGGAAATAAAATTGTCAATATTGAAGATGTAACAAGCGCATTTGGACTAGTGAAATGTGGGATAAATGTAACGTCTTATTTGAAATTTAAAAAATTCAAAAAAGAAAATGATAAATTTGTTGAAACTCCATTAACTATCAACCCAACGATATTCTAACATTTGATATTTGATATTATCCTTTTAAAAAGTATAATTATTTTAATTTATTTTAATTAAGATAGTCTTTTTTATTTTTAGATGAAATTTTATTTTATTTTATGTATAATTTTTAATTTCCAAACTGATCCTAAAATTCAAAAAAAAAATTAATTTGAACTCAAAGAAACTTATAAAATATCCTTAAAATTGTGGTGAATGAAGACAAAATTATTTTTTGAACATGAAAATAAATAAATAGTTATAATAATAATAATTATAAAAACCAAAATGGAAAATATTGCCTACTCCATACGTGTCGTGAGAGAAGAAGAGTCAGCATAGCGGTGCATGTGGCAAGTAGGAAGCACATGAGATGAACGTGAGAACGTGTTGGCCAATAGTACTTCGTGGCCAACGTGTTTCCTTATTTTACACGTGCAAATAGTATTTATCAGTAAACAACAAGTCATGTTTATGCACGACTTCCACAACCGTACTTCGCACCAGAGATTGGTTTCTGTGGTTAATTTTTTTTTATTCTATTTATTAAATAAAAAATATTATTCCATACAAAAAGTTTCTTAGTTTCATAAATATATTTCATATTTAACAACACATTTATCTAAATTAAAATTATTCTGAAATGTGTGATTTATTTATAAAATTAACATAATTTATTTTTTTTACAAATATAATCGCTTTTTTTAATATATCGTATATACGAATGATTGTCACGTTAAGTTTATGAAATATAAACGTAACATTTTGACTTACAAACGTATGACTATTCTATGGTATAAAATTTTGACGTATGCAATAATATGAACCGAACAATAGTTGAATGTAATACAATTCCAAAGGTTAAACAAAAATACGTGCATCCTAATTCCTAATACTAGCACATTACAATTACTTATGACTTTATTATATTATTACGAAACACTTCTACATTGTGGCCCAATAACAATATGGGAGGTCCCTACCTCACAACAATGACCACTATCAACTATGTGGGCGGGTTTATGGTTGAAGTAATTCGTTGTGTAATACTGGCTTGTAAACGACTTTGGGCCACCTCCCTGACAACAATGACCACTATCAACTGTGTGGGCCGGTTTATGGTTGAACTAATTCATTGCTCAATGCTGGCTTGTAAAACGACTTTGGGCTTATCTGGTTCAACTTTTAGAAGGTGCACTTGTAATTTAAAATTCAATAGAATATAAATTTTAATAATAGATTTTTATATTTATTATCAAACATAAATTTCCTTTGTGTTTGAATTTTTTATAATGTCTAAAAATTGTATAAACTTGTTATGAAACAAATATTTTGAAATTAAAAACAAATTAGCGATGTTTGACCTACGAAGCGGAGTCCAATCCTGTTATTTTACTTTATTATCTACTCCCCCATTCGGTTTCTTTTTGATTTTCTAGGTCAGGCTTATATTGACAATGGTACTTTTTATCTGTGATGTATTTCACTCAATTTATTAGTGTTTTTACAGTTTAAATAAAATCTACATCTGTCTACAACTTCAATTTTTTTTTTTTTTTTTTTGCAGAATTGATCACAATCTATCTTTTAAAACATTTGGATCGTTCATAACAAAGATATTATTATGAATATCACTCTGTTTGTTTTAAAATTAAAAATACATTTTTCGTTTTATGCAATTCAATTATATAAAGATAAATTTCCAATTTAATACTCTGTCTTGAAAAAATAACTAATGACTCAATATTTTGTCTTATAAATTAATGAATCATCAATATTTATTTTTTCGAACGGAGGAAATGTTATACTAATGGACTTTTACTGATATACAGTTCTAGTTTGATTACATACTTGCGTTGCTACAACTAAACTTTTCCTTATTATTAAGGATAGGTTTGAAAAAATAAAATATTATTTAGAAGTGGTTGATTTAGAAATGTATATGTAGTTTTGTATTCCCTCCATCTACTTTTATTATTCTAATATTTTAACTGTTTTTAGCACGAGTTTTAAGACATTATAAGAACATAATTATACGTTATACTATTTACAAGTATTAAATAAATTGTGAAGTACAACATATAAATATATTTTAAAGATATAATACATAAATATATTTTTTGAATGTCTTTAATTCTGAATAAAAAAATTAAGATAATAAAAAATAGACGGAGTGAGTGATAGATTGAGTATATATAACATTGACGGAAATCGAAGATTACTGAAATGGATTGTAACCAAAGCTTTCGTTTTCTTCGTTGCGCCAGATTTTGTAACCTTTCTTAATGTCAGCCATGCCCTTTAGGTACTTTGTCGGCCCCATTAGCCCATACCAGTATTTGCAGAAGTTATAAGGTAGCCCAATTAACACACGTCTTTAAGTCGGCTGTGCTCCAGTTTATGGTGATGCCCTTTCTGAGTAGTGTCATATTCTCCTTACGCCAAGGGATACTTTTAAAGGTCCTCTGATGGATTGCCTATAAAGTCAACCCAAATCAACAAAGCCCATCTGCCTTTTTTGAAAATTTCATATGGACGGTTACCGTATAAAGTCTGTTTTCTAGGCATATCTTTTATGAGTTCACGGAGATGAACAAATATTTATGTAATTACGTGAATAAGATTGTTTTAAATTATATATTTTTTTATATTAATTTATTTGTAATACATATTTTAAAACATTCATTCTCACATAATTAGGTGAATATGTACTCACACATCTTTTCTTCATATTTTATATGTGTAGAATAGAAAAAGCCAAAAAAAAAAAAAACAAAAAACAAAAAGTAAAAGTAAATGGATCTCAAAAAAAGTAAATGTGAATTCAAGTGTTATAATGAGGACTTAACAATCAAACGAAATTAATTAAGTTTAAATGTTTACTTAATTTAAATAATATAAATTGTCTACCACTTGCGTATAAATTCATCAAACTTAAATCGAATATAAAAGAATATTTTTTGTATGGCACTACCATCTCCCCAAATTTAACTAATGTGCAGTACACGAGTCATATCATGGCTTAATAAGTTTCTTTACTCGATGTTTGGCCATGTGCTTGATGTTGGACTCCTGGTCATCATTCATTGTTTTTTGATGTTGCATGGCACTTGGCTCCAATCAAAAGCATTATTCTGACTCATGAAATCAATGTCATAGTACTCTGTCTTATTTTATGTCAATTCCTGATTATCATTTTATTTTATTTGATCGAAGATCCGACCAAAGTTTGACTGATTACGTGTATCACATCAGTAAAAACTTTGCAAAAATGCAAGACTTCAATCTCAATCAATTTCTAAGACTATGTTAGAACATTATTGTACAATCCTTGTTACTCTTATATCCTACATCTCTTTATGTACATATGTATACTAGCTTGGTTAATTAGTAAGTCGAAACCCTAAGGTGTAATCCATTTGGTGCTTCAACTCTTGGAAATTTCATCAGCTTATCTCCCCCAACCTCTTCCCATCTGCATTCCAAAATCAAGTACATTAATACCAAGTTCAACATATATACTCTGCTCCTTATCGAAAATATTCCAAACTTTTTCGGTATATAATTGAAAAATGTGTAAACATGCGGGGGTTTGTTTGCTATTTACCTGTATCTAGTGACAAAGTAATGTAAGAAAGTTGAGATTTCTGCCACCCCTAATTCCTTTCCTGGACACTGCCTAGTTCCTCCACCAAATATGAAGAAATAGTTTTGGGCATCCATGCTTTTATCCTGCATTTGAAATCCCAGAAAATTAGTCATTTAACTCCATGCTGAAAATTGCGAATAAGCCCTTTCGGTAGCAATGTAACACTGCTACTTACCAGCCATCTCCACGGATTAAAGGTCAGTGGTTCGGGGTATAGTCGTGGATCATAATTAATTTCTCTTGTATAAACATATATTCTCCATCCTTCTGGAATAACATATCCTGAAAAAACATAGGAAAAATCGCAGATTAGCGATTTTTTCCGAGAATACTACTTATGAGTTTCCTCCATCGTTTAACTTTTATTTTTATTTAAAAAAAAAAAAACTATTTTCTCCATCTTTGAAAATTATATTAAAGGAGGTAGAGAGAGATGGTAAGTCATGTAAACAACAGTAGGACCATGGATCTTGGTTATTCTGGCTGGCATAGTAGGTATGCCATGTGGATCTTGATATAGTAGGCCCCTTTGGAGGAAGATGATCTCAAATCATGAACAACTTCTATACAGTATTTCTAATCAGAAAGGCAAAGGAAAAGTACTCTAGCACATTTCCTTGAGCCCATAAAAGACTATTAACAGCAAGAATCAATTTAAATAAGTAAATTTCTACTATGATAATATATCTCCTGGTGACTCACCATTGAGTTCCATTTCTTGAGTAGTTTTCCTCAATACCCCATTAACAATTGTAGCTAATCTTGAGGTCTCAAAGATCACCTGCATCATAAACATCACCATTAATCTAATTATGAACTTGAAATTCGCATCTTATAATAAATTCAAATTGTCGGTATAAGTTCCAATTGACTTACAGCACGAGTGAAGCGCATAGACTTATAGTCATTCCAATTGACTGGATCCTCTGGCCTTTTATTTTCTCTGATTGCCATATGTTCTTTCTGTAGAGATATCAAATTTTAATTTAATTAAGCAATTAAAATATACAAATGTAAGTAATTTATTGTTGTAAATAATTAAATGTTCTGATGACTTACTCTGAGTTCTTCAAGAACTCTTGGATGATCATGAAGATACTTGACAGCCATCATCGACGTAGTTGAAACTGTTTCATATCCGGAGTATAGAATCGTAATAATTTGATCAATTATCTCTTCATCACTCAGCTTATATCTATTATTTTCTTCATTGTTCATAAGATAACCAAGCATGTCACTGTGAGTTTTTTGGGAAGCTCTTCTCTCCTCTATAAGTTTTCTCAACATACTCACAATGCTCTGCCTTGCCTGTGCCAGTGCCATTTTTCATAATATAAATACACCAATATCTACATTTTTAGGCAAAAAATAAATAAAAATTACCCCGAATTTTTGCAAGTAAATTACCTGAAACCCGCAGTGGTAATTTGTATTGGGAAGGTTGATTGGCAATGAAAGAGTTCCTAATACTAGCTTGAAGAACTCAGGCATGAATGCTTGGCACATTGAGCCTGATTCTATACCAGCAATTTGCTTAAGCGACGACAAAAGTGCCATCTGTACAAAATTGTGTGAACAAAGATGAGATGAAAACAGAGGAAGGAAATATAGCTTATTAATTTGTTACTGTAATTTTCTACAAAATATATATACCTCTTTGGTTTTTTCTTGAATTTCAATGACTTTGTTATCCCAATTGCTCAGGTGGGATCTCATGAAATCGTCGATTTTGGGCAAAAGTTGTTCCCTGATCATGGCAGGGCTAACAAGAGTAAGCAATGCCCCTCTCATGTTCTTGTGGGTGGAGCCATGGACAGCTGCAATGTTGCATTTCCCTAAAATGTCAAGCATGGACTGTGGATACCCAGGTACGAGCCCTTTTGCTTCGTTCATGAGGATATATTTGTTGAGCTCTGGATCCATGGACACAATTGTGGGACAACCCAATATGTGGGATTTGAAAAAATTTCCAAACCTGTGATGATGAAAATTTTTTTAGAAATTTTATTGGTCATAAATCTTGATATTTTATCAGTAGATTTATGGGATTAAAAATGTTAAAACTCATGTATTTCTTGGGTATTCATGCTTATGACGATAAGAGTTTAGTCCTACAAGGGGAGAATATGACAAAGTGTCACAGTATCAGTACTACTGATTAGAAAACAAGTGTCGGTCCTTACTTCTCTAAAATTACCCAAAAGCCCACTTAAAATCATAAGCGTGGAAAGAATATGGGCATCAGATGTTCGATATTTTGGACCACAAAAAACTCATAAACAGTAATATGCAGTGGTTACACAGGCACTAAAATAGTAAAACAATGGTATAACAGGAACAAATTCAGAGAAAGCCAGAGGATACATATGAAAGAAAAGCCAGAGGAAGATTCACCTTGCTCTCTGGTTTTTCATGAAGCCTGGGCCTTGTTTGAGGAACTCAGTGGTTTCACCAAAAAGGGGCCAGCCCATGGTTCCCGGAGGCAACCCTTTCTTCCTATATCTCACCTCATTCCATTTCAACAAAGCCGTACTCAAGAGACATAGCCCCAAAACGACGCCAAAGATGACTATGAATACAGCCATTGATTCTCTTTAGAAGCTCCAATACACTTCAAAAGAGAGATATATAAAGAGAGATGAGCTGTAAATGGCATGGGCTTGTTCTTGTCTAAGCTAGCTGAAGCGTGTATATATAGGCCCGTGGACTGCCCCATACGTTTTGTGCGAGAAAGTCCCCTAATACCGCCAAAAGCATGCACCCTACAGGGAGAGGACCCCTAGTCTTAAACATCGAGTAATAAATTATAGTAGTGGCTCAGAGATAATAAATTGGCAACCCTTTTGTTACTTTTACTGGGCATGCAAACTGCTTCCCATTACACAGCTACTCAATACCTTAGGAACCACTCCGCCGCCCGCCGCCCTCACAAAACACACACACACACTTACTTTTAAACATAACTTTATCATCTAACCGACTTATCAAGATTTTACCCTCGAATACTTGTTTGGCTACTATGTTATTATTATAAATGTATGTTTTTATCTCCTTCGTGATAAGTTTTGTAGAATTTCACACTAATTAAGAAGGCTAGTGTATGGGAATCTTACAGACTATAAAATTAGTCTGTTCACTTGTTCAGTATGGGTAAACTGGATGTCAGCAAGTCTTTATAATTTGACCTAGTGGATTGGTTAAATGTTAGGAATATTAGCAAATAAAATGTGGCACTTGTTTGTACTAAGGGTTGTTCTAAAAATTCTTGTATACTTTTAATTAATCTTTGAATTAATTTTAGAATATTCTCAATTGTTTAAATAAATTTAACAATTAAGACCAATTAATATCCGTCTATTTTTAATTAATATCCTATTAAAATCGTCTAGACATTAGGCCATCTTTCTACCATTTAGTCCGGCTACTAATTTTTAAAAAATTAATACTATGTGTCTCATACTGCTAAATCTTTTGAAGTGGTATTATTATAGAAAATACAAGTCACATTTAGGTTACATTTAGGTTGCGGAGAAAATATTTGACACTTGTTTAGTTTAGAGATTATAAAAAAAACTCAAACACAATAAAAATAAGTTCAAAAATTAAGTTTACACTTTATATTCAATTTTAATAAAAATTTAAAATTTAATTTAACTGTATTTGGTAAAATCTATCAAACAGCCCCTTAGTGGCTAGACGGGTTAAAACTTTATAATTTTCAAGACATGACTAATTTTTCCTGACTTGAATTAGGGAACAGAGAAGAAAAATAAAGCCTAGATAGACTTGGGTAAGGAGCATTAGTGACTAACCATAAATGGGGAGAGAGATGACCTAACTACAGATATATATATATATATATATATATATATATATATATAGAGAGAGAGAGAGAGAGAGAGAGAGAGAGAGAGAGA
>JAUMHB010020108.1:0-26796 GCA_032359685.1 Pittosporum tobira
CGCATTTTAATTATTTGTGTGATCTTCAGATTCAGAATTGATTGTGGGTGCCTTAGCCTGAGTGGCAAGGGCGTACATATAATACATTAATGGCATGTGTGGCAGAATTGCTAAATTATGATTGTCTTTGGCCGGGGGCAAAGACGTGTGGTTTTGGTGACGTTTACCTTTGTGATAAAGTCACGTATGCTGGTATGTTCAGTAATGATATCCTGATGACGGTTTAAATAATGGAGAAACTAGACGTTCATAACTGCTTTATTTTTATTACCTTTACATGCAGTTACATTTGATAATTTTTCATATGTATATGTTCTCATTTACATTCAGTCTGTTGACTTATAAGACTAAGCATAACTTTCTTATTTCAGTTATTTTTACTTATGATGTTCCTTACTGAGCTATTTGAGCTCACTCCTTTTCTTCATATTCTTTTCAGGTGCAGATAACTAATAGCGGGGTTATTGGGGGGAATGAACTAGAGGTCGAAATGCTTAGATGTTTCCGCTGCATAGTATTTGCAAGAAGAATAAGATGTGTAGAAAGAGCTGTATAATATTTATTTGCTTATTAGGTTATATCTTATTATAATCTTGTGTACTTTTAAGACCTGTGTATTTGTAAGTTATGAAATTATTAATAAATTGGCAACTCAAGTCGGGGCGTGGATGCCCAGATTTGGGGGTGTCACATCGTATATTTAAAAAAATTAAAATAAAGTTTATATATGTCTCGTTTAACTATCAAATCAAGACCTAATATAAATTGAGTCTGAGTAATTTGATATTTTCAAACGAATATCATCAAACATCAATACAAAAAAATAATTTACTAAGGTCCAAATAATTTATCGAACTTTAGATTGTGCTCATTTTCTACTCGTTAATATTTCAAATTGTGATCAAATCAAGTTTTTTTTTTTTTTTTTTTTGAGGAAATGGTGTAATGGTTGTACCAAACATATATAAAATTATTAAGCATTGAAGATCGGAGTTTAACTCTCATAGGAGCTAAATAATTACATCCCATAATAATAGGAAAGGGACCATCTAATAAGGGATAATATAATCTCATAATAGTAGAAACAAGGTGATCCCACAATAGATGACAATATAAAATAGACAAATAATCTTGACATAGCCGAGAATCGAACATGAGATCTCTAAGAAGTGAGGGTCTCAGGGCCTCAATCTTAATATTTGGGTTATGAACTCATTGGCCGTCAAATCAAACTTTTAACCAAATGATATCAAATAAATCTCGAACAATTTGATTTTATTTACAGTCTTACTGATACAATACGCCAATATTATTGTCATTTGATTTCACATCCTATCTGTCATTTAATGTGAAACCATTTGTTTTATTTAAAAAAAAATGAAACTATTTTATAAAAGGGAAAAAAAGGTTAACAGAGATATTCTATTTTGATTTTTAAAGATTAGCCCTAAAAATCATAAATTTTGACACATCTAATTTTAATAAATATAATTATTAATGTTGTAAAATATTTAAACGTTTATACTTAATAAAATATTATTGCTTCTAAATTGTAGAATAAAATATAGTATTTCATAATAATTACTAATATTATTAATTGTTCATCATTATGAGATAACAGTCCAACGGTTGGATCAATAATTTAGATGACCTGTCTGGATACGAAGACATAGCTTGTAAGTTTATACTAATTCAAGGTTGGCAAGCCGTGCAATGTTTGTGGACATATATGGTTTTATACGTTTATTACTATGAATGAAGTTCTTAGGTTTATTAAGAAAAATGGAAAATAAAATTTTTTAGTCAGAATTTATTAAACTGAATTTTTCTTTCTCCATTTTTTTTAAATCCACCATCTTACACTAACTAATTTATAATAATTGAGAATAGCAAATATAAAAAGCAACCCATGCTCTTTTTAATATTTAGAATGAGCATAAATGTGATTTATATTTTAAAAACTACATCAACTTAAAAATTATAAATGGGGGGCTTTCTTATTTTCTTTAATACGTTTCAGAATTGGTAATAAATTTATATTTTAATAAAATAAAAGACCAAAGTATTTCTATTATTTAATATTATAAAATTTCATATAATCTCTAAACACAAAATGTTTTAAAAATATATTTTTCTTGGAGAAATTAAAAAAGACAATTTATTTATAAAAATCATTATTTTTGTAAAGTTATCTCTAATTTTAGAGCAAATAGAGTACTTTGCTTCATAATAAGATATATAAAAAAATCGGTAATTTATTTTAAAAGTTCTTTTTATGAAACTTTGACTATAAATTATTTTTAAATGTGTCCAATGTAAATTTGAATTTTCTTTACTAAAAAAAAAACCGACTCTCATTTGTAAACATAAAAAATAAAATCTCAGTAAATTTATCTCAAGTTATTTAGCGACATAACCTAAAAGTGGCTCAAGTAATAAACTTAACATTAAATCGTGGATTTATAATGTAAACCTAAGAATAATTTCGCAAGTTTCAATAATTAAAGTTTTTAATTAGTACAACACCCATCTTATGTTAAGGGATCCACAAAAGGACATTTAAGAATTACGTGTTATTTGATTTATTTAAGGTAAACGTGTCGAATTGAGTGAAATATTAATTTGTTTAAATTCAATTTGTTGAAATAAAATTTATGTTATGTTTCGTATAATTAGCGAATCGAACACAAATACGAATTCAGTGTAAATAATTTAAAATTTTATAACAAATAACATTGAATATTATTAAAAAACAATTTAATAAAATTTAAATAATTAATTAAATTTAAAAATATATTTATATTCTATTTATTAATATTTTAAATTAAATTTTTAACCGAGCACTCCCAACCCGACCATAAATTGTTTAGTTTTATTTAGATCCTTATATATAAGTCAAGAAAATAATATACAAAGTTCGAAGAAAAAACATCAGTCCAAATTCTAGATATCAGCCAATTAAAAATACAAAAATAAATAAAATTCCCTTACCTGTCAGCTGTGAAAGTATCATTAAGTGGACCCACTCACCGAAATCAGTGAAAAAATCGCGGCAGTGGACGCGCTTTCACTTCGTTTTACATTAAAGAAAATGATGAGATTGCATGTGACCCCTGTCGCTCCTCAATGCCAGCTAGCAGTTAGCCCATTACAACTTGTACACCTGCACTTTCCATCTCCACCCTCACTATATTTGCCCCCCTTTCTCTTTACGTCTCATACCCCCATTAAAACATTGACCAATGGCTAAGTTAGTGTTGTTTGTTCTCTGCGTGTTCCTCCCTGCAATCGCCACCGCCCGATTTGTGAGGAACCCGTTCCTAGTCCAAGGCCGCATCTACTGCGACACTTGCCGTGCCGGATTTGAGACCTCTGCCACCAAATACATAGCAGGTAATTTTTTAGCTCGAGCTCGAGAAAAATCAAAGCTTGTTTATCTAAATGAGCAGAGTTCGAGTTTGGCCTATCGGCACGTTTAACATCATAATTTCTTAGATCCATGTATCATAAAGTCTGTAAAAACATCATCAATTCAAGATCCACGATAAATTTATGGGAAATTCTCGATTTGATTCTTAGTCTCAAAACTGTTTTTTTATGGCAGGTGCAAGGGTGAGAATTGAGTGCAAAGATAGGCAGAGTCTGGAGCTTAAGTACAGCGTGGAGGGCGTGACTGACTCCACCGGAACATACAAGATTACGGTGGCCGACGATCATGAAAATCAAATGTGCGATGCCATGCTAGTGAGCAGCCCAGATCTAGAGTGTGCCACGCCAAACAAAGGACGTGACCGTACTCGTGTGATTCTAACCAGATCCAATGGCATGGCCTCCGACAGTCGCTTTGCCAATAACATGGGCTTCCTCAGGAATGAACCGTTGGCTGGATGCACCCAACTCCTGAAAATGTACCAGGAAACTGAGGAGGAATCTTAGGATCTTGGTTGTTGCTTGCATTAGGCTTTTCTACTAATACTATATAATTTACACTATGTTATGTTTGTGTTAATTGATTCTTAATGTGGTGTTGTGCCTTGATTATGTGGTCAATTTGTTGTGGCTTTAACTAGACTCAAGAATCTTTTATTCTTCAACCAGAGTTTCTATAAAGTATATTGTTAAGAAGTCGATTACTTCAAGCTGGATATGTATTTCATCTTCACATGGTATTGAATACTGTATCTTTATGTTAAAACCGAGTGAAAATTTGTGATTTACTGAATAAATTGCGAGACCTTGGGGAGGGTTGTGAAAGGAATCCGGGCTCGATCTTGCTTGCTTAGCTAAAAGCTTGATTCGAGCTTTGAAATATTAGCCAATCAAATATGATATGAGAGTGTATTTTAGATCTTGGTTATTCAAACATTCTCAAATTTGTTTTAAAATTTGATTATTCGGATTTTAAGAATACTATTTTATTTTATTGTAAATAAAAATTTCAATTGATATTCAAATTTAACTGGTACAGAAATAGGATCATAGCTGGACGCCATTGGGGTGTTGAATGAGTCTTGTAGTTTACTCATTTATACTCCTGGTTAGGGTTTTAATTAGGGTTTACTCATTTACACTCATGATTAAGGTGTTAAACGAGTCTTGTGGTTTACTCATTTACACTCCTGATTAGGGTGTTAAACAAGTCTTGTAGTTTACTTATTTACAATCTTGATTAGGGTGTTAAACTAATTTTGGAAAGTTTGAATTCGATTTATTTAAATAAATAAATTTTTTTCTCAAACTCAATTCGTATAACTAAATAATTTTCTTACCGAATTCTAAACGAATTAAACTTAAATTACTAATTTTAATGAACAATTTTAAAGAACTCGAGTCAAATTTTAAACCAATATATAGTTTTGCCATCGAAATGAAAAGTTTATGGTTGCAAGTATAGCCTCATTAATTGATAAATAGTGCTAAATGGTGCAAAGAAACAGTAAGAACTCAATCGAAGGACGAAGGCTAAAAAATCAAATCAACACGTAAAAGCAGTAAAGCTTTAAAACATCAACACTTGGCAACATAGAAAACAATTTTGAAATTTTGTTTTGGAAAAAGAATAACTTAATCACCGTCGGTAGAAAATTAAAAGTAACATACATCCCGTAACTAAAGCATTTATTCTCTGCTTTTACTCCTCCATCTTATAATTTATTTGTTAATTAAAATTTATTTAAATTAAAAAAATATTTATTAATTAAAATTTTAAAATAAATTGAAAAAATTATTATATTTAATTTATAAAAAAATTTAAATTAATAAAAAAATTAATTTTTAAAAATAAGTTATAATCAATTTCAATAATAGAAACCAAACAAGATAACATCATTGCCAATTTTTCTTTTTTCTTTCTTTAATCATTATTATTATTATTTTGGTTTCAACAGTGATCATTCCGCAGGAAGGATATAGTATAAATTGTTATTTAAGGAAATTCACAAAAATTAATGCTAATACTTCTCTCGTAAGGAAAAATAGATACTTGGGCTTGTATGAGAGAGAAACGGGCCAAACCCAACCCAAATTCAAATCGGGCTATTTGTTGAACCTAGACAACTTGCCCGCTACTTCGGAGGGCCGTCAGGTGAATTTGCAGACGACGACGTTCTTGTCCCACACTCCCACCGACCTCTCTCCCCTCTGTGATCTCTGACTTCCCCATTTCCGAGACTGTTAGATCGGTATCGCGTTTTCCGCAGTAAAAATTGTAAGTTTTGTACTCCTTTATATTTATAGATTCATAGCTAATAATTTTGTTTGATGTTTATAAACAAGCTAACGCCATAAAAATTTAGGGGTTACTTGTAAGCGCCATTATAATTTAGGAGGTTATTTGTAAGATGAGTTAAAATGTTAAAATACATTTTCTCAAATTAGCAAAATGAGCTTGGGGATTCATGAATTATGCTCTAAATTCTTTCTTTCTCACCTCCAGCTTAACTGCTGAAGTAGTAAATTTTCTAATTTTTAACCCTTCGAGTATTTTTGGATGCTCATGTTTAAAACTATGTGATCAAAAATTCAATTATTTTTCTGCATGATCACATGTTTTGAGGAGTCCGTTTGAGAGATGTAAAATTGTACGGATTTGCTAATTTGATTAGTTTAAGTGATAAAATAACATTTAATTATTCAAGAACATCTCCTTAAGCTTTTCCAGATATAAATGATGCGTTAATACATTTTGATTTAAAAGTTTTTAGATTATTTTGTGTTTATTTTCTAGCTATTTGTACTATGTTATCAAACAATCTCTTTGCTCATCGCTAGGAGTGTGTTAAATGAGCCGAACTTCCGCAAACAAGCTTGAGCTTGCTCGAGCTTGATAAAAACTAGTTTGACTTAATGAATTGAGCTCGAAAAGTTCGAGCTTAAGCTGGACAAACTCAGCTAGTTAAGGCTCTATAACATTAAACATTCTGAATTGTTCTAAATAGGCCTGCACTCTGCTCATTAAAAGTTGTTTGTTTACTTAAACGAGCTGAACTCGAGCTCGACAAGCTCGGCTCATTTACACCTTCATTCTGCATTACTACTATCCAGTTTTTCACAATATATGAATACAGTAATTAAAGAATGTATTGACTGATTTCGTTGCATTATCAGAATGGCTGCTGCTTTTAACCAAGCTATTTGGAGCAATCGACTGCATGGATATTGTGATGGTTTAGATTCTTACGAGGAATTAAGAAACTTTTCGTTAAGCTTAACATCAAATTGCTTTTGTATTAGTAAGACAACTTTAAGAAAAGCACATGATAGGTCTAACCATTTAAAGGTGTTCGTAGTACATTCATTAGTTCAAGCTCCTGTTTTATCCTCCCTACAGAGTACCACTGATGATTCTTGGAAGATAGGAAGTAAGTGAACCTGTCTCGGGTTTATCTTCAATTTTCAGATGATTAATAAATATCTTTTCTTAATTTTCTGAATCATTCACCATGATTTCAGACGAATCTACTTTGATCTTGATTCGACACGGGGAATCAATGTGGAATGAGAAGAACCTGTTCACTGGTTGTGTTGATGTGCCATTGACAAATAAAGGAGTGGAAGAAGCAATCGAAGCCGGTAAGAGAATTAGCAACATGCCCATTGACATTATCTACACGTCAGCGTTGGTTCGTTCGCAGATGACAGCTATGCTTGCCCTGACCCAACATTGCTGCGAGAAGGTATATCTGTATTCGCTCTTTGAGATTTACAGTATTACTTAGTTTGGGAAAAAAAATAGTTATAGAGAAATACTTGTGAGTCCTCTCTTTGTGGCTTGGTTCTATCATCATATCAACAATGTCAAACATCTCTGCCCAACTTGAAAGTCCTCATATCCAAATATACAAGTTTCTTTTTGACAAGTTAAGACTTAAGATACCTAAAATTATGATGTTACCATCTAAATTAAATATTTTTATACATGTGCTTTTATCTTGTTTTAATTAATGGAATTTGGAAACTGAACTCTCGTAGGAGATAGAAGAATTTGGTTAAAATGGGTCAGATTCTGTGGCAGGAGGAGCAATATGTTGAGCTAAGATGTATGGGTCTATTGACTTGTACAATTTTAAGCTACAGATGGCTAAAAATTACTTGTTTTCAATCTTGTAGAATATAACGTACTATGTCTAGTGTTCTAAATTATAGTAATCTTTCCCCAATCAAAAGAAATTGTAGTAATCTCTCCCTATTTTTCCTGAATACTGTCATTATTTAGTACTAGTAATTAGCACATTAATTCATTATCATTAGCTGTTGTTTTGGAGTTACTATTTAAAGTTTCTCAAAGAGAATTATCCAACACAGCTCGCTTTTAATCCAAGTTCATAATATATTTCTGAAAGTATCAATAACATAATTCGTAAAATTTATGATGCCAGTTTTTTTGTTTAGACCTATCCTGCATGGCAAAGGAGCTGTGAAAATGCATCTTGTCTTAATAAACTATTGTTCTTCATCCCAAGGAAAGTGCACGTAAATTTTGATTGATAATAACTTCTGCAAACCTACTTCCTCACTTTGTGGAAAGTCAGATGTTCTAGTCTCATGCACCTCGTGTATGTGCTCTAGCTTAATTATATGGAATTGGACTGTTGAAGTCTTGCTTATGTGGTCACCTAGCATCTTTATTACTATAACGTGGAGTACGCCATTTCTTTTTGGATTAGAGACATAGCCTTAGCCATTTTAGTTTGTTAATGCAGCCTGCAAAGCTATTACCTTTGCAATCTCTTGGAAACTTCTGACTACATCGACTATACCATAATTCTTATGATAATTATTGACCGTGAAATTATCCAAAGGGACTCGTTAATATGGGCCTGGTATCTGGGGGGGTGTCTATACATACAATAATCATCAAGGAATAGCGACCTCTGTCAGGAAATGCACTGGTATATATCAACAATTAACCCAGTTAAAGTTTTCAGGTGCCCATATTTCTGCATAATGAAACTGAACAAGCCAGAGAGTGGAGTAAAATATATAGTGAAGACACAAAGAAGCAATCAATTCCAGTTATTAAAGCATGGCAATTGAATGAACGAATGTAAATCTGTGCCTTGTTTTATTTATTTATTTATTTATTTTTAATCTATGTCCTATTTCGCTTTCTACTCAATTCAAGTTTTCCGCTTATTGAGATACATAACTTTACAGGTATGGGGACCTTCAGGGTCTTAATAAGCAGGAGACAGCCGAAAGATTTGGGAAGGAGCGAGTCCAACAGTGGCGAAGAAGTTACTATGTTCGTCCCCCGAATGGTGAGAGCTTGGAAATGTGCTTGGAGAGAGCTGTTTCTTTTTTCAAAGAGCAGGTAGGCAAGGCTAGCCCCATCTTTTTCCCTACATCTGAGTTTGGAATTCAATGCCTTCTTTTCAAGATAATGTTTGAAGCATAGTTATCAGAACTTGACCGGACATCGAACCGGCCGAGGCACTGGTTCACTGGTTTATTGGTTCAACCGGTTCAATTGGTGGTTCAACCGTTTGAGCCGGATTGTATTTTTTAATAATAAAAAATATATTTTATATGTTAAAATTAATAACAACATTGTAAAATAACATATTCTAACTATAATATAAAGACTTGTACCCAAAAAAGAAGAAAAAAAAAGGAGATACGAAAATAAAGTATTAAACATCATATAAAATAACCATAATAAAGCTTAAACTTAAACATCATACAAAATAACCATCATATGATGTTAAAAGGTTAAAAATTCTTAGTCATGTTAAGCTTAAACAAAGATTTTGTTAAGTATACAAAACCAACCGGTTTTCAAATTTATGAATCGGTTTTTACAGTTTATCTAAATACCGCCCAGTATGTTCGGTTTTAAACGATGTGATTGCTTTTCCGGTAAAATAATCATACCATACCGGTTTGATATCCAGTTCACAGTCCAACCGGTCCAACTGGCTAGTATGGTACGGTTTTAATAACTATGGTTTGAAGCATTTCTAAATTCTAAGATGGTACTCCCTCCGTCTCACAAAAAGAGTCCCATTTGTGGAAAAAAAATTCCTAAAATTTCATTTTGATTAATGATAGTATTAAGTGACACAATGTCCTCAGAAATTTAATACGACATTTACATTGTGATGTCAACACAACTAAGCTAATCATTATTTGAAAGGGATAAGCATGGAATGCAAATATATCCTTAAAATTAGTGAATCTTTAGACATTACTCTTTTTGTGAAATGGAGGGAGTACTATACAAAACTCGAACGTAGGAACTGTATCATTTTCAAAGCACCAGAAGACTGAAATAGAATCACATTACAGATTGAGCCACAACTTCGTGATGGAAAGCATTTGATGGTAGTTGCCCATGCAAATTCACTGAGGTCTATTCTTATGTATCTTGACAAATTAACACCGCAAGAGGTAAAATACTATATTCGTTAGGCCCAAGATGGCGTACTTTTTGTAATATGATAAAAAGATAAATGGATTTGGTATAGTTTGCATATGGTTTTTCAGCTGTTTATTTTTCATTAAATAACAATTTTTTTTCTTTTCAAAAGGTTATTGACTTAGAACTATCAACCGGAGTACCAATGCTTTACATATATAAAGAAGGGGAGTTCATCAGGAGGGGAAGTCCCACAGGCCCTACTGAGGCTGGTGTTTACGCGTATACTTGGGTATGATTAATTTGCTCATAGAATCTGATATCTGAGTTCTCAGTCATTATTTCCAAAAATGATCATTTATTACTCTCTTCACTCCATAATAGGAGTTTCATTTTGGCTTTAAAAAAGTCAGTACACAAAATACTAAAATGTAAAATTGATGTATATCTGTGCAAGTTTCAGAAGTCTTTTGTAAGTAGTACTTATTTTCAAAAAAAAAAGAAAAGAAAGAAATTTAAAAAATTATAATTTCATGATTGTATCAACTAAATCAAATGAGTTTATATTAATTTTGAATCCGAAAAATGTTGCATTGACTTAAAAAGGTCAAATTGGGATTCTAAATTAAGACTAGAGGGTGAGGGAGTAACATTTTCGTGCTTATAGTGTTCTTCTGTTGTGTTCACATGCGTATCATCAGAAAGCTATTCAAATCTGGTGACATTTTTGTGCAGAATTTGGCTCTTTATAGGCAAAAGTTTGACGAAAGTATGAGTAGAGGTTGAGGAGAAAGAAGTAAGTTGCATACTGTATTATTTACTTTGCCTGTTTGTTGTAATTTATTTTTCATAAAAAATATTCTCTATACAATCATTCATAAAATCAAATTTAATTAGAGTATCTTGTACTGCTGCTGCTATTATGAGGTTCCAGAGAACATTAATAGAATAAATCAAAAGTTGGTGTTTCAGTGAGGACTTAATAGCTCTACGTTTTCTACCTTCTGTTTCAGAAAAACAATCTAATTTGTAAAAAATTAAGAATATATTTTTATTTTATGTTTATTTTTAAAAATAATGTGATTGTTTTAGTAGTGGTGGTGATTTAATAATGAAATTATATGATAAAAGCGGACAAGTTGAGGATAATGTGTCATTTTGTACCATTGTCAATAGGAATATATATTTATTTTGGTAATATATATTTTTCGACTCTTTTTTGTAGAACAGATTTTTATTTTTTTATTTTTTTAATGAGAATGTATTTCCACAATGTATTCGCTTTTATGACGACAGAGTGTAATATTCTTTTTTTTTTTTTTTTTTTTATGAAAGGATTCTCCGGCTACTTAATTACTTCATCTCAATAACAAGATTCTTTCTTCTTCATCAGAAGTAATAAATAAACTGTTAAAAATAGATTTTCACAGGAAACTTGATATTTTGGCAGTGAATCGTAGTATCAGATTTTATTATGGAAATAGAATTTTAATTAAAAAGTATCATAACTTCAATTTGATATTTTTAAATAAAATGTAAATTCAAATTGTGAAAAATTTAATTTGGAAAATGACGGATGCATTAAAGTCCAACGTCTTCATTGCAAGTTGCATACCAATGGAATAAAAAAGAAATGATTCTTTAAAGTCGGAGAAAGTCTAATAAGTCGATGTCACGTGTGGAAAGCCTACCCTGTTTTCATTTATCTTTTAAAAGAAATCACACATTTCTTAGGCAATAAGATAGGCATCCATATCAAAACTTTTTTATGTTAGTATTATTAACTAGCACTTTGTTTTAGATTTGGGAAGTCATACATACATACTCCATGTTTTTAAAATATAAAAATCAAGTTAGCCTTTTAAAATTATTTTGAGATGTTAAATTTCTATAATTCTTCGCAAATGTCGGCAAAATAAATATAATATCGCCTCCATTATAAAATTAGAGACCATTTTTTCTTTCTTATATGTGCCGAAATTTGAAATAAATTTTCATTTTAGTATCATATAAAACACTATAATATTATTAATTTATTAATTTTATTATTAATATAGATAAGATTTGACACTATTTCAGAAAATAGTTGCTTAAAAATATATATATATATATAAAGATTGTAGTCAAATATCTATTTTTTTAAAAATATTTTTAATTTTAGAACGGATGAAGTAGTAATTTTTTTAAAGGTGTAACAGTGATAGTTGATAAGATAAAAGTAGCATTCCCTTTTCCAAGAAATTAATTCCGACGCCCAATGTTGTTGAGACTAAATACAATTTTTTTTTTTTATGATATAAGAATATGTAAAAAATTTATATCAAATATCTAGTTGGTTTTATAACGAAGCGAGAAAATTTATGTGATACAATTAACAATTATTAGAAATCTTACAAAAAATGAATAAGTCAAAATCCAAACGAATTTAGGGAGTGGAGTCTTCTTTTTTCCTTACGTGAAATAAATGAGAAGAGCCTTCTATTAAATGAAATTATGTAAAACACCATTTAAATTCATGCACTAACTTATAATGCTATATTTAACTTGTGTGTTAGTTTAATGTATATTATTGAATCGAGACTAATAAAATTTATTAGTAGTCAACTAAGTTTGATGACAATTCGGTTGAGTCAGAAATTTAAAAATAATAAGATTGAATCGACTCAGTAATGAACCAAAATGGGGAGGATAAACTCTGTGTTTGTCTATATATATATATATATATATATATATATATATATTAATGATAAGCAAATCGAGGACCTTTCTTTCAAACCTATAATGAGCTGGTGTTACAAGGATCAGCTAATAATGAATTGTCTAATAACAGTTTTAGCCCCCAAACATGCCAAAATTTCCGAGGCGAAATCTCATATCTGCCAACAGAACACAAAAAATTACCTTAAAAACATAACAAAAAATTAATAAAAGATGCTAAAATCATTAAAAACAAACAAAAGAAAAATTGAAAAATGAGAGTTGATAGTCTTTGGTTCCGGTAATCTAGCACTGACTATTCCATTTGCACAAAGGGTGCATGTTCCATTACCACGTTTCGAAACTGATTGAAATTTTAACCGGAAACAACGAATGAAAGTTGAGGGCGGCAATTGTAAATGACTAATTCAACCTATGCAGCCGCCGCCGCCACCATTACCTTTGGCAGTCCCACCGGCAACCCTGAAAATTCCGTCAAGGGTGAGAAGAAAAAGAAGGTACTTCTTTACCATTTTCTAAAAGGAAAAAGAAAATAATAATAACAATAATTATTTCCCATACATTATTATCTTTTTCAGGTTCATCTATTATATAGGTCGGCATTGTCAAGTCATAATTCTGACTCTGTTTCTTTCTCTCTTGTTTTGTCTTCTCCTTCTTGTTGGGATTTTCTTGTTGATTATGGATGGAAGTCTTCTATCATTCCAAAGATTTTTAGCTCCAAGAAAAACTCCAGAGAAAATTCAGACGAAGACTTAATGCAAATCAATGAAATTCCTTCTGGTTTCTCGATCTCTTTCTCCCTTTCATTAGCTTATATCTGCATCCCCATTATAACTGTTCCTTGTTATTTAACCTTCTTTCTTATTTATTTATTAATTAATTATTTGTGTTGTTTGGGTAATAGATTTAAATAGAAATCAGGCTGCAAGGAGAAAAGCTTTCATGGAAACTAATCCAAGCCTGAGACACTGCCCAAGTAGGTACTCTGTATGTAATTATTTTAATTTGGTGCATGCATGAAAATTTTCCTGCATTGTTCATGTGCATAATAGCACAGTAATATATTTCATATATTTGGTGAGTCACCTTTAGGAAATTATCAAATTTTGTATTTTGTTTCTCTCTTACATATGCATTCAATTTGCTGTCATCACAAATCAAATCCATTGCTTCTTCCGATTCAAAAAAAGAGTATCGTTTGAACATTTTACATACTACAAAAGATATACTTTCGTTTCATATTTGCCCCTAATTTTAATGATACCGAAACTATGATGTTAAACTTGAACCAATACGTCATTTTATACAATTATATATCACTATTGATAAGATTTTTTTTTTCTTTTCTAAATGTGATTTTTTTTCAGAAACGAAAGTAGTAAAATCTTTTGAACATGAGTTTGTCAGCTGTATCTGCTATGGGTACGTCATACGTGCAGTGGGTTAGACTCACGTATCCCTGACACAAAAAGCTGTAAATCTTCCTTATCTGCTTGACTCTAGTGTATTTTTGGTAGCTTACCTAACAGAAGACTAAAGTGCAATTTGATTAATTCCAGATACATGGTGTTACACGGAAGTAAACTATTGGAAATGAAAATTTCTGAAGTTGATATATATATATATATATATATATATATATATAAAAGAAAAGGAGCACATGCTCACGTAATTATGTGAGCATTAGTGTTTTGACATATGTAATCCTAGTAAATTGGCATTAAAAGGTATATTACTTAAAATATTCATGCTCACACAATTACGGGAATATTTGCTCACCCCCACGGCTTCATATATATATATATATATTTAACATTTGAACCTTAAGCTATTGACAATTTTACACGTATTTTTCGGACGTGAAATTTGAAAAATTAGTTATGGTACTGATTTCTTATCTTACTCTCAGAAAGGCAAAGTACCGTTGAGATTCAAGGGCTGAACCTTTCAAATTTTGATCAACCAATGGCACCAGAAACCATAATTCAAGACTTCCGGTATGAAATATACAATTTATATGCACTAAACCGACAGTTTCCTAGTATTTAGTTATGTTTTGTGAGGTTTATGCTATGAAAGGTTAATTAATTAAATTGTCCGTTTCGATCTCAGGGTATTTGTTGGGACATGGAATGTAGGAGGCAAGAGCCCTGACCATGATCTCAGGATAGAGGAATTCTTGCAGGTCGAGGGCTCTTCTGATTTATATGTATTAGGGTATGATAGATTCATGATTTGATCATGCTTTAAAAAAAAAAAAAAAGGAGGACATGAATACAATGAACAAGTTAAAGAAAAAATTATGCACTTCTAGCCTAATGTTTTGCTATTTTCAGATTTCAGGAAATTGTTCCCTTAAATGCAGGAAACGTTCTGGTGGTGGAAGACAACGAACCAGCAGCAAAATGGCTTGCCCTAATAAGCCATGCACTCAACAAACCATACCATGACTCAATATCATCATCATCCTCCGATTCAGGTTCAACATCAAAGTCCAACAATTCAAAAGACTCAAAGTCCATCTTTTTCCAAAAGCCTTCTCTCAAAGTACTTAGTCGAAATCTCAGGGCCGATAAGAGCCTTCTTAAGGCTTGTAACTGTGCTCTGGAACCACCTGTCTCAAATAAACGAAGGCCGCAAAATCTGTCTGACACTTGTAGTTCTCCTGTAATGCGTTGTGAGGCTACTAGTGTCGATGATCTAGTTTCAGTAGTACCTTCTGGTCTAAGCCAGTTGAATTACTATCTTGTAGCGAGCAAACAAATGGTAGGGATTTTCCTCTCTATATGGGCTCGAAAGGAATTAGTGAAACATATTGGCCATCTCAGAATTGACCGTATTGGCAGAGGAATTTTGGGATGTCTTGGTAACAAGGTTAGTTATATCTCTATTTTTATTTTATTTTATTATCAATACATTTTATTAGGAGCATCATGTAAAGGAAAATCCTATCTTTGTGGCAATCAACTCTATTATACTGCAGTTTTGGAGATGAGTTTCTAGATGAACGTTTTGATGGGTTTATATTACAGGGTTGTATATCAGTAAGTTTGTCATTGCATCGTACAAGCTTTTGCTTCATCTGCAGTCACTTGGCTTCGGGTGAGAAGGAGGGAGATGAGACGAGGAGGAACAATGATGTGGTTGAGATCCTGAAGAGCACACAGTTCCCCAGGATTTGCAAGAATTCTAATTCCCAAATGCCAGAAAGAATTATAGATCATGAGTAAGTTCATGTCAGCATAGTTGGCTTTGTGATACAATATGATACATGAGCAATTTTATATGTATCACAAAGCGCATCTTAAATTGCATTGTATCTTATGACACGTATGATGTATTTTACAATATGCAATACATATCTTACGATATAATACAATTTACGATACGGTAAAGATACATTTTTGAGTTAGAGATGGGCCTTGTAAGACTCATAAAATATTAAAACTCTGAGTCGAAGAGATGTTCACTATTCTGCATGACAAGCTTTATGACACTTTATATGTTCCCTATAATTTTGGAGTGATTTTTGCTCTCTAGTTTGTAATTTTGGAATAAATTTCATTATGGGTTTCTCTATATGCTTAGTATGTAACAATTTCTTTTATGTATCTTATGGTATTACTCATGAAATGATATACAAGTATAGGTTCAAAGTTTTGATGCATCATAAGATTCATGGTTTCAACTTTACATGCCAGTACAATTATTTACCCTACGTTAACAATCTTGATCCTTTTTTACTCCAAAATGCTTTTTGTTTGATCTAATATGCTGATACCAAATGTTGCAGTCGAGTGATTTGGCTTGGAGACTTAAATTATCGCTTGTCTTTGAGCTACAAGGAAGCAAAGAAACTGTTGGAGGATAATGACTGGGACTCCCTCTTAGAGAAAGACCAGGTTTCTGACTTTTGACTTAGGATTAGTTTTAAGAAGGAGAGGGTTAGGCTCTAAAACCAAATTTATTAACAGAGGGAACACATTGAACAGCTCAAATGGTAAAAATGGTCCACAAATTCCTTCGGTGCATTAAAGGCGGATAAAATCCCTTTAAGTCATGCATTATAAGTTTTTAAAAATAATAATCATGCTTTGTTTATAGATTCTGGTCGGGAAACTTACTCTATTTTTTTTTCCTCTACTTCTTCTCTTGCCATTTTTAATGTTATCAGGATTCTTATTTTGTCATATGCCATTTTTAATTGGCTGCATTTGTCTCTGAAGTTGTTATCATTTTAAAAATTCATATGGTGAAGGGATGTTATTTGTTGATTAAACATGGGCTAAATGAAACAGAGAGATTGGATTAATGAAGTCAACAACGGGTTGACCATTAGTTTAGTCTCGGAAACATTTATATTTGTATAGAAAAGAGTTGCATTGTTGAATATAAAAGTCAATCCATATGCAATTGCAACATTTTCCTATAAGCTTAAAATGGTTCAACAATTTTTAACTTAAAACAAATCTGAATTCAAGAGGGCCTTTTCTGGTTTTATCAGAACAAAAACACTATTTGGAATGGCTTGAAATTTAGTGCGCTGTATATAATTTGGCTGACTGGTTCTTAATTCCTGAGCACAGCTAAATTTGGAAAGAGAAGCCGGAAGAGTGTTCAATGGATGGAGTGAAGGAAGGATCTTCTTTGCCCCCACCTACAAATACACACACAATTCAGATTCCTATGCTGGAGAAACCGGCAAATCCAAGAAAAATCGGAGAACTCCTGCATGGTCTGTCTTCTTGGCTTTCCTGTGGATTACTAAATCTGATTTTGTAGAAAAATAAACTAGTCCCAATCATTTCAATACTAACTTGCAGGTGTGACAGAATATTATGGCGTGGTAACGGTATTGAACAGTTATCTTATATACGTGGGGAATCAAGATTCTCAGATCACAGACCGGTTTGTGCAGTTTTTGCCATAGAAGTTGAGATGAACAACAACAAAACCACAAGGCTTAGGAAAG
Source organism: Pittosporum tobira (assembly GCA_032359685.1). Lineage (NCBI taxonomy): Eukaryota > Viridiplantae > Streptophyta > Magnoliopsida > Apiales > Pittosporaceae > Pittosporum > Pittosporum tobira. The sequence continues at coordinate 17,550 of JAUMHB010020108.1, forward strand.
GTAACTCGTGTACTGGTGCAAGAATGGAATTTGAAGACCGCATACCTCATAGGCACAGCTCTTATGGATATTAATTTAAATTAATCAATTGAATCTTGTACATTATTTTAGTTTCTTGATCGAGGAGGAAAGACCCCCTCTATAATTTCTTAACTAGTCTTTTGTTTTCCAGTTTTTCTTTGTTCTAACAAGTTGTATATAGTAACTACCACCGCATAGATACATGAATGAATATACATTGAGGTTTGTTACATGGAACAAATATAGATATTATTTTTGCTTGAAAAACCCCGCGAGTAAAAGGCAACAAAAGAGGATCGAAGCAGATTATTCAGAGAAAAGATTCTGGAGATTCGTATTCGCAATCCCATATTGAAGTTGTTCTATCATCGTCTAATACCTCTTTATTTGGACTTATGTTTAACTCCGTCTGTTCTCTTCCAATCCCATGGTCAATTGAGTCGAGCCGAAATTGTGCTACTCATTTCCATTTTCACCCCAGTAGTGTCCATACTCTTCTACTGATCTCCCACTCAACTGCCTATTTTGTCCACTTAGATGGTTCTCATCTTTGCCGCTTTCTATACCCATATTCATCCAACTAGTATCATCCATAGCCCTTGCTTCTGAATCAGTTGATCGATTCTCAATCATCGGAACATTCGTCATACCATCAATAAGGCGATAAGTAAACCTAGATTCATGGTCAGTTAGTGAGTTCTTGTCGCCAAAACCTAATTCCATTTCACTATGTGGACATTTCGAGTTCTGGCAAGCGTATAATTTATCTAACATGACCTCTTGACCAAAAGTCAGCTTCCTTTTTTCGCTGTTACGTGATTCATCAGCATCGGTTAGGGAGATTTTGAGTGACTTTTGAGCCATTTTAACGAGTTCTTCTTGTTTAACCCCTTTAGACAAAGTTGCAGTCTCTTTAGCTGTCATTTTATCTTGCAAGCACTTGGATTGCCTAACTAACCTTCTCATCCTATCTAAATTAGGTGCCATGTGTTTGATAATAGCAGCCAAAACACTTAACTTTCCAAGCCTTTTTCAAGTCACGAGGCTTCTTATAGGGTGGTGGGCCTTGTTCTTGGGAACTCGACCCTTGATCGCCCCACCAAAGCTCGTTTCCCGTGGGCCACCACGGAGGAGCCAATCCCCTGTGAAGGGGAAACATCCTTTGCGGAGGTACAATGTTGCATTAGGGCAGAAAGTAGTGACCCTAAAGTCGTATCTTGCAAATCTTGAAGGAAATGCATATATGAAGTTGAGTCTAACTCACCGGCAGCTTCTTGGATAATAGACGGCAAGAACGTGGTTATGGCCGCCGGGGCATTTTGGTCAAACCGGACTCCCTCTTTCCACCATAGACAAACCCTTGTGCATTGCAAACCTCCATAATTTTCACCATGTACTTGAGAACAGCATCTTGAGCTCTTGACATCTTTTTCTCATCGTGATTGCTCCTCTAGCTTCGGACTCAGGCTCGTCTCCCAAGCTCTTTTCCTTGAGCTTTTGCATACGGAGCCGATCCTTCCACATTCGCTTCTTGAGATCATCATAGCTAATATCTTCTTCTACTTTTTCAGTTATTTCACTTGCAGGACTAAGAGGATCAGTCTCTTCATGCAACTCCACCATGAGTGCTCTTTGATATGAAGTTATACAAGAACAGATACTCTACTTGATCTTAGTCTAGAGACGAAGAAAGTGTATACGGACAGAAAAAGGCAATACATGGGACTATTTATATTGCCAGAGTATTCGTTCAAATAATACTCTATCCATTTCAAAATACGATGACATTATTGAATTTAAAATTTTAGTTTTTTATTTATAAATTTAAAATTATATGAATTTATTTAATTATAGTTACATAGTTGTGAAAATCTCGAGCTATCTAAAAAATATTATTAATTGCCAAAAAAATAATTTTTTTGAAATTCAAATGGAAATATGTTAATATGAATTTAAAAACGTCCAAAAATCAAGTATGTTTTTATAATTTGAGACAGAAATATTATTTTAAACTAAGTAGTAGGCCTAGCAGGCGAGTATCGTGGGAACTTGGGAAATGGTTTGAGGACAAAATAGGTTTTTCAAGGGATTGAGTCGGTGAGTTCTGGATATGTTGTGCTAGGGAAAATTAATGGTAAGACAAGCAACGGAGGAAATTGAGGAATTTGTTGCAGTGGCAGAATGGCAGAAGATGCCAAGTACTTTGTGTCGTGATGATGCAACTGATGCCACAAACGTAAGACGGCAATGCATTTCTATTATCCAGATGCAGGGGATGAATATGAGACACATGGTTTTGGTGCTTATTTATAAATGCCACTGTTTTAAAAATTTCGGTCTAGATTCGATTAATTTCTGATTAGGCGCTAGACAAAATTTTACCGATTTTTTTTGATGAATGCCTACATCTTATACCTGATTAATCCATGCTTAGATTTGTCAAAGCGCTAGATCCTACCTCCTTCGCCTAGATCCACCTACTAGACATATAAATTATACATGTAACTACTGCAAAAGATCGACATCCTAGCCTGATTGCATTGTCAATTGTGACGTCTCGTGCAGCAAAGATCCAGTGAGACCTTGGCAGAAGCCGAGTCAAACACCATGTAAGCTCATTGATAAGATTATCGTTAGCTATAAAATTTGTTTACCTGAATATTATCCGGTTTCATTAGCACATTTGAATTGATATTCATTTCTGAAATGTCTAGTATTCTACTCCGGTCGCCTTATTGAGAATATGAAATTCCACGCCAACAAATAAAGCCAAGTGAGAATTTAACTATTGCACCAAAAACGTAGACAAATAGTAAGAAAGAAATTGCACATATTTACCCAACCAGAAGTTGATAATCACTGGTTAAAAAATGTCGATTGCAGATTAATGATATCATAAGCATAACCAATGTTAGTACTGATAGCGTGGGGAGTTTAATCACTGGCTACAAAAATGCCGATTGCCGATTATTAATTTTATTTAAAAACTTTATCCGTTACTATTAGCAGTGATCAAGTTCTTATAATTTAGCACAACTCTCTTCTATTTATGAGTCAAAGAGAGGAACATTGTTGTCAAAGCAACTTTGGTTTTTGTTGAAACAAATACTAATTATTACCGAGTAGTAAACTGTTTATTTTGATTTTCACTTGGTTCTATAATTCTTTGGGTGTTTCATAAAACTTGCAATACTTATTCTTTTGAATAACTTATAAAACTCTACATTTTTTCTTTTGGAAAGTAATTATTAATATACATGTTTAAATTAACTTTATACTATTTCTTTAAAACATCACATCAAACAAAATGGGTCCACAATTATTATACTCTACGAGTTTATTTAGTAGGAACCAAATAAAATAAATGTAAATGCATGTGTTAATAAAAATAGTGCAATATCAAATTAAATTAAATTTTGTCACACGTTTGTCATAAAACAAGATTAGTTTAATTAATTTTGAAAAGAAATTTTTCATACAATGGTCAATGGTTTGACTTTGATTAATTAACCACAACAATAAGACGATTTTAAACTTGGGTTTTCGTCAAACAAGTTTCTCATCTACTGTTGGGACTAACCCGACCGTTGACCAAGTCCAAACCTCGTCTTCAGCTCAGAACACGTCAGCTAGAGTGGGCTCACTTGAAACACGGACAATACGAGGGATTTGTTTCCTCGTTCCTCTCTCCGATTCTTAAGTTAGTGGAGATATTAAGATAATAATCTGAGTTTAAGATAGAGAGGGAGAGGTATACCGGGAGTTTTTGAGAGTGTAGTTGGACAGAGTTTTGGCTCTTTTGTTTTGGAGCAGAGATCCCCTCATTTGTGCAAATGAAGTGGTATTTATAGAATTTGTATTGACCCGCAGTCCGATAAAGTAGACATGCTGCACATTCCTTGAGTTGACATGACTGTTGGGCTGTTGGGGTTAGGCGGCTGATTGGACACCGTCTTGGAACTTGTTTATGGTCTTTGGGCCGCTAGACTCAAGTCAGGCCCAATCAATGGGATGGATTGGGCCTGTTAACTAGTAAGGCCCGGACCCAAGGCCCAAAGTTTAAAAGTCCTTGACGGCGTTGGTTTGGTTGGACAGAGTTGGATGCCAGCTCCTTCTGGGGGCCGAAAGACGGGCTCGGTACTTTTTTGGGCGAGACAAATTGCCAAGTTTTGAAGACGGCCGACCGTGTGAGTTGCCACGTGGGATGTCACGTTGTCCTAATCAGGGTTAAAATGAAAACTCTAACCCTAATTCGGGACGATCTCCATCAATACACTCAGCCCGGTGGGGTACTTTAGTGTGCCGGCAGGCTCTGAGTCCGATCGTCCCTTAAATACCTATGGTGAAGTAGGAAATTTCATAAGTTTGCAAAGGGCTGGGATCAAGGCTGCTTGGATGAGTCTCCAACGTCTCGTATGTCGTTTAAATTTTTATCTGCGTATGCACGTCTTTTTAGAGCATTTAATGAGACGTCACTTCGCTCGTCTTTTGATGTCATTAATACTTCCATAATAATTACTTTTTTGGATTTTGTACAGATACAACTGTCATTAAATAGCCGTTGGATTTATCAAAGGGAGCCCCAACTGTCGGATTGGGACGCCTATAAAAAGGGGGTAAGTGCCTCCCTTCTTATTTTGTTCCCGTTGAGATTGCAGTGCTTCGCTAGAAAATTCTTAGCCTCCATCAGAAACTCCAAACCTTGTTCAACTTTTCGTCAAGTAAGCAATTTTCCAGTGTTGTTTTCTTCTTTCCTAGCTTTATCTTTCTTGAGCTTTATTAGATGGCCCACGGTATAGACAAATTTAGGGTAGTGAACATCGTTGAGGAGGAGGAGGCGGTGGTTACAAGATCTACCGCTGCGGGTGTTGCTGGTTCTTGGTCGCAGGAGGCGGCGGGATCCAGCAGCAGAGTGGTGGCTCCGCCGAGGGACTTGCCTAGAGATGAGGCGAGTCCCAATGAAGTGGAAGACGGAGAAGCCCCATCATATGATAAGCCCGACGATAAGGTTGATGACATTTTAGGGCAGGTGGACTATGGAGACCGGGTTCGCCACCCATACTGTAATATAGAGAGTACTCTGACATCCTGCCGGCTATTGGCGATTCAGGAGGAATATATGATTCCTAAGGATTACAAGGTTAGGCTCCTGAGGGACGAAAAGTACATGCATAGTAGACCAGACATGCTCTGGGTAGGTATTAGTGAGCACCATTTGAAGGGGGGCTTAGGTTTCCGTTGCACCTCTTCATTTTTGACGTCCTGACCTTGTTGGGGGTTAGCCTCGGCCAGCTGACCCCCAACTCGTATGTGCAGATTATGGGCTTTTTAACCTGATGCCACCGCATGGGTGTGGAAGCCCGTGCGGACTATTTCTGGCACACGTTCTCGGTCGCCCGGTCGGAGGCCTCCTTCTGGTCAATCAACAAGAGACCGGGAAGGCCAAGGTGGATCGCCCCAGTGTCAAAGCACAAGAAGTGGAGATCTGAGTGGTTCTTCGTCATGGGGACCGATCTGGTGGGTTTGCCCAAGTGGGGAAGGCCGTGTAAGACGGGATACCACTCGCCGGTGCAGTTGACCGGGGCACAGTTGGAGGAGTACAATGTGTTTACTAGGATGGGAAAAGCGGGGGAGCCCCTGGCCATACACCATGACTCGGGACAATTCCTGGCTGATAGAGTACAAATGTAGGTTTAGGGTTTTACTTGTGTTTCTGTATTTCGTCTTCTCGCATATTTCAGTTGCCTGCAGGTGTCAACGAAGATATGTTTGCTTGCTTTAGAAGGCCACTCAGCCTGGCCCAGGCCAGCCGATATCAACTTCTGGTGGCCGAGCTGCCCCGTTTGGTGGAGTGGTGATCGGGCCGAGGCCGGCCTGTAAGACTTCCTCTGCTGGCTGTCCTACTAAGGAGGTGGGACCAACCAATAAAGGGAAAGTTGTAGCGGCCTCTGCGGAGAGGGATCGTGTGGAGAAGAGGCCCGCTGGGGACCAAGGCCTCGTGGATTCCCACAAGAGGTCGAGGACCGCAGATGAAGCCGACCTGGTGAATGTCTGGTCAGTGCCGGCTGGGAGCTCCGTACTGGATGCTAATTGTGGGAAGAATGCAATCTGGGCCTTTCTGAAGAATCTACTTCTGGATGGGGACCGGGTAGAAATGGGCTCGGTCGTTTATCCCGAGTTTGCTTTGAATGATGCCTACCGGATGGTGCAAATATTATACTTATTTTTCTCCGTGTTTAGACACTTGTTATTTTCTTTCCTGACTTTGTTTGGTGTGTTGTTGCAGGCGATGAGTAGGATGGTGAGCTCCATAAAGGGGATCAACCATGCAGTGGAGACCGCGGGCAGGGCCACTCGGGAGATCATGGGCCTGAAGCCTGGTGCCACCGTATAGGTGTGGAAGCCCGTGCGAACTATTTCTGGCATACGTTCTCGGTCGGAGGTCTCCTTCTGGTCAATCAACAAAAGATCGGGAAGGCCAAAGTGGATCGCCTTGGTGTCGAAGCAGAAGAAGTGGAGATCGGAGTGGTCTTTCGTCGTAGGGGCCAATCTGGTGGGTTTGCCCGAGTGGGGAAGGCTGTGTAAGATGGGATACCACTCGCTAGTACAGTTGAACAGGGCGCAGCTGGAGAAGTACAATGTGTTTGCCATGATGGGGAAGGCGAGGAGCCCCTGGCCATATACCGTGACTCGGGACAATTCTTGGCTGATAGAGCACAAATGTAGGTTTAGGTTTTTATTTGTGTTTCTTTATTTCGTCTTTTTGACTATTTTAGTTGCCTGACCCCATCTTCGTGTGTTGCAGGTGTCAACGAAGATATGTTTGCACTGGCCAAGAAGATGGTGATAGAAGAGAAAGCCAGACGGGCAGCCGCAGGGCAGGCCACTCAAGTTGGCCCAGGCCAGCCGAGCTCAGCTGTTAGTGGTCGAGCCACCCTGTCTGGTGGAGTGGTGATCAGGCCTAGGCCGACCTGCAAGACTTCCTCTGCCAGTGGTCCTACTAAGTAGGTGGGGCCGACCGATAAAAGAAAAACTGTGGCGGCCTTTGTGGATAAGGGTCGTGCAGAGAAGAGGCCCGTTGGGGACCAAGGCCACGTGGATTCCCACAAGAGGTTGAGGGCCACGGATGAAGCCGACCTGGTTTGGTCGGTGCCTACTGGGAGCTCCGTGTTGGATGCTAATTGTGGGAAGGATACGATCCGGGCCCTTCTAAAGAATCTACCTCTGGATGGGGACCAGGCATAAATGGGCTCGGTCGCTTATTCCGAGTCTGCTTTGAATGTCGCCTATCGGATGGTGCAGGTATTATACTTCTTTTTCTCCGTGTTTAGAACACTTGTTATTTTCTTTCCTGGCTTTATTAGGTGTGTTGTTGCAAGCGATGAGCTGGATGGTGAGCTCTATAAAGGGGGTTAACCATGCAGTGGAGACCGCGGATGGTGCCACTCGGGAGATCAAGGGGCTGAAGTAGCAGCTGAAGGAGGCTGAGGAAGGCGCTGCTAAGGCTGCTACGAAGGCCGCTAGGAAGGTGGAAGAGGTCGCCAGGAAGGAGAATGAGGTCTCCCAGAAGTTGGAGGCCGCCTGGGCAAGGGCCATGGAGGCAGAGGCCGTCGTGGTGTCTCTCGATAGGCAGCTTGAGGCTGAGCGAGATGCTTGGAAGGGCAAGGAGGCCGGCTACAAGAACGAGCTGGAGTTGGCCTCCGAGAGGGCGGAGAAGGCAACGAAGGAGTTCCAGGGCTCGACAGCTTGTAAGGAGATGATCCTTCAGGCCTCTGCCGATCAGTTCTTGGAGGGATTCAAACGAGCGGTCCTCCGGGGTGCTAGAAAGGGTCTTGACATGAAAGAAGTCATGGACTTTCTGGAGGACCCTGAGGCCGGCGATTTTGAGTCCGAGGATGGGCTGGTTGGTGAGCAGCCTGTAGGGAGAGCTGCCGAGGAGCTTGCTGGGACACCTTTGGAGGAGGGGGAGCTGTCTGATCCGCTTTCGGCTAGGAAGCACGCCTAGCGAAGTACTTGTCATCAAACTTTTCAACATTAACCCCAAGAATATTAGCCTTGGTGGAAGTTGCAAAGACATGTGCTTGGTTCAGGTCCTTGAGTAGAAGTCAACGAGCAATTTTACCACCGGCCTCGAGCAAGGTGATTCGGATGCCCCCATGGCCAGGTTATGGAAAATTAGGATAGGTGTATTGTAGGGCAATGAACCTTCTCTGTAAATAGAAATTTTGTAATTATTTCGAATCATTAATGAAATTTAAATTCCATTGTTTTGTTTCTGTTTGGATGAACGATGAATGCGTTTTGACTGTGAATGGTTAAAACTGAAAAATTTTACCAAATGTTGAGCCCAATATATAAATAAGACTAACTATTTTAGCCGAAGTCCGGTCGGTAACTTATAATTTTTTTGACAAAATTTATAAGTGTAAACAACTCGAAACTTGATAAAAATTGATAAAATCTAGAAAAATCCGCCAAATGTAAACATCTAAGAATTTTGAAAAATAATATAACTAATGATACTGGGGTGAATGAAAGAGCAAGTTTACTTTTGAAATACCGGTCGAACATCTAAGTCCTGATTTTGAATTAAATTGGGCTGTTTAATTAAGTCGTAGTAATTCGGGCGGCTATCCGTAGTATACCCCCCCAAGTTTGACCATGCTTATGGTTTACCTTAAGCTTGGTGAAACGTTTGGAGTGAATGTGGGAGTAGTGTCGAGTTGAGAGTTGAAATTGCCCCCAGACCAGGTGGATGGCGCCTATTGGGGTTAAGCATGCATTGTGATTATATGTACTTGTGCACCTAGGCCGAGTGTTTGAGGTGCGCAGGTGGGAAGTAAAACGTAAACATGATTAGTTTACTCGTGCCCCTCGGACCAAGTGTTTTTGGGCGCGCAGATGAGGCGTATAAGTGAAACATAGGCATGGTTAGTTACTTGCGCCCCTCGGACAAAGTGTTTTTCGCCTCACGGATGAGGTGTATAAGTGAAACATAAGCATGAGTCATTTGATTGTGTTCAAAGACATTTTTATTCATAAGAAAGTTTGTCGTATGTGGGCGAGCAAATTGTTATAATGCACGGTCGTGCAATAAAAATTGCCTAACCATTGACATATCTATGGGTAGTACTTCTTGAGGTGGATAGTGTGACACCCCCAAATCTGGGCATCCACACCCCAACTTGGGTTGCCAATTTATTATTAAATCCATGTCTTACAAATA